>JAHKKF010537495.1:9489-29798 GCA_019740295.1 Labeo calbasu
AATTGTTGGCCTTCTGGAAAGTATGTTAATTTACTGTATATGTACTCAATACTTGGTAGGGGCTCCTTTTGCTTTAATTACTGCCTCAATTCGGCATGTGCATGGAGATGATCAGTCTGTGGCACTGCTGAGGTGGTATGGAAGCCCAGGTTTCTTTGACAGTGGCCCTTAGCTCATCTGCATTTTTTGGTCTCTTGTTTCTCATTTTCCTCTTGATTCTCTATGGGGTTCAGGTCTGGCGAGTTTGCTGGCCAGTCAAGCACACCAACACCATGGTCATTTAACCAACTTTTGGTGCTTTTGGTAGTGTTGGCAGGTGCCAAATCCTGCTGGAAAATAAAATCAGCATCTTTAAAAAGCTGGTCAGCAGAGAGAAGCATGAAGTGCTCTAAAATTTCTTGGTAAACGGGTGCAGTGACTTTTCAAAAAACATAGTGGACAAACACCAGCAGATGACATTGCGCCCCAAATCATCACAGACTGTGGAAACTTAACACTTGGGCTATGAGCTTCTCCACCCTTTCTCCAGACTCTAGGACCTTGGTTTCCAAATGAAATACAAAACTTGCTTTTATCTGAAAAGAGGACTTTGGAACACTGGGCAACAGTCCATTTCTTCTTCTCCTTAGCCGAGGTAAGACGCCTCTGACGTTGTCTGTGGGTCAGGAGTGGCAAGAGGAATACGACAAATGTAGCCAAATTCCTTGACACGTCTGTGTGTGGTGGCTCTTGATGCCTTGACCTATTTTGCTTGACAAGCCTCTCAAGGCTGTGGTTCTCTCGGTTGGCTGTGCATCTTTTTCTTCCACACTTTTTCCTTCCACTGAACTTTGTTAACATGCTTTTCTGTTAACATCACTCTGTGAACAACCAGCTTCTTTGGCAATGAATGTTTATGGCTTACCCTCCTTGTGAAGGGTGTCAATGATTGTCTTCTGGACAACTGTCAGATCAGCAGTCCTCCCCATGATTGTGTAGCCTAGTGAACCAAACTGAGAGACCATTTTGAAGGCTCAGGAAACCTTTGCAGGTGTTTTGAGTTGATTAGCTGATTGGCATGTCACCATATTCTAATTTGTTGAGGGTTTTTGTTAAATGTGAGCCAAAATCATCACAATTAAAAGAACTTAAACTACTTCAGTCTGTGTGCATTGAATTTATTTAATACACAAGTTTCACAATTTGAGTTGAATTACTGAAATAAAGTAACTTTTCCACGACATTCTAATTTATTGTGATGCACCTGTATATTTACTTTCTATATATTTATTATACTATATGTATATATTTGTATTGTACTATTTATAGATTTGTTTTTCCTTTTATTAAAAAAAAAATACGCTCATGGATTCTCATCCTGAGAATCTTTATTTCCCAAATGAAATAAATCCAGATGATAACAAATAATAATAATAATAATAATTTTAATAAAATAAAATAACTGGCATAATAACTCAATGAATAAACCTTTCACAATAAAAACCTTAATGCCAGGAGAATATCTCAGTCACGTACATCTGAACGCAAGGAGATTCTTGAGCTTCTGGCTTTCCTGAAGAACTCCTGCACATCTGTGCTACTTTAAGATGGATGAGCAAAGTTTTGGCTCTGAGAGCTGATCTCAGCCTTGCTATTCGGCTCCCTGTGAGAAAACCTGATTTACTTGGCAGATGTCATGCTGGGAAACCACAGTCTTGTTCTTCCTCCCTTTCCTACAGTGCGTGTATGTGTGGATGTAGATAACATATAAAGTGAATTAAATTCAGGTGGAAAATAAGTGTGGATGATATCTCTGGGTGTGTGTGTATTCTCCAGTGTGTGTGAGAGAGCCTGTTTCTATGTAAAAGTGTGTGTGTGTGCGTGTGTGCGTGTGTGTGTGTGTGTGTGTGTGTGTGTGTGTGTTTGTCTTTGTGTAATAGGCCCAGTCCCAAATGCTGCCCTGAAACCTTGCACCACACTTTGATCATGTAATGCCACATAAAGTGTTGATAGTCCAAGTGTGCATTGAGGGTGCATAGTAACCACTAGGGAGGCATTCTTGAGCACCCTTCTGAAACCTAATTTGACAGATGAAACATGCTACTGTCTTGTGGACTTCTCTGACATTTGTATAAATGCTATTGCAAAACCACAAGTTGGACATGACTATTTGGGACAGGCTACAGATCACATCCTGGTGTGTGTTTACGTGTGTGCTAACGTGGTGGTGTCCTCTGGCTGAAATACTGACCAGTCCTCCTGATCTCCTTCCTGTGCTCTTTCCTCTTCTCATTTCACAGGTTTGGCCCGACGGGTCTCAATCTATCTTGACAGAAGTAAGCAGGGAGGTGAGTGCTTCTCTCTCTTCTTTTCCTTCACCTCAGTTTGGTGTTTGCACAAGTGACACTGAGCATCTAATGTTTTCCTGTTGCCAGTTATAACCTAACATTTTTCTCTGCATCCATCTGATTGGCTCTTTTCGTTCTTACTTCGATTGGTGGAAGTCAAAGCTTACCAGTATTTGTTTATTTTTCTTCTTCATTTTTAAGCACTATTTTTGATGAAAAATATGCTAAATTTGGTAGAAAGGAAGTAAAAGTAGCTTTAGTTCAGAGCTCATTTTAGTTGAGGAACTAGTTTTAGTGTGGTGCTCAATTTAGTTGATGAAACCAAAACTAAAATTAGCCCAAATTTACAAACTCACAGAAGATATAGAATCTGTAGGAACTATGAATGATGAACCTAACATTTTTGTTAAAATTTGTGGATTTTTTTATGGGAAAAAAGGCAATAAAAATGTTTTGTAATCTTTTGATTGTAGTAATATTCCCCTGAGCAACATCACTATCAACATAAGTGTGTGTATTATTTATACCTGAATCAGAATCTGTGTATGTGCGCACAAGTGTATACTGTGCTACTGGAAGAAAAGAATATGTGTATGTTTGTGTTCATAAGAATTATTTTGTGTGTATAATATATTCTAGGTATGTGTGTGTGCTGTACACAAACGCCTTTCTTGCATATCAGCTAGTTAAGATGTTGAAAGTTCATATTAATTACTATGTTTGAGTTTATTCAGTTATGCATAACACTGGAATTCCGACCAGTGAAGACAAATCAAATTCATGATGAATGTGCTTCATAAAGTTTTTATTCCTGATGTTAAATTCTCCCTTGGCTTCTTCATTTATATCTCGGCAGTGTTTGGAGGGATGAATGTGAGGGGGTTTTTCTCTTCCCTAAGATTGGATTTTTGATAGACAGCAGAAGTTTTGAAAGTAGGGCAGCAGTGCTACACTTCCAGCATGTCCTGATTCACATAACTTTTGGCTGTGTTTGGGATACTCATGTAAGACTGTTCTTTACTCTAATGATTGAACAGCATCAGAGAATGACAGCCAGTCAGTCAGAACTGAACCAGGGCTCCAGACCAGCCAGGGCAAAATTCCCCTCTTGTCCTTCAAAAGGTGCCGTTAGCGTGAGTGCTGAAGCTTTGCAGTAAATTGGAAGTTGGTTTTGGTCAGTTTAATCTAGAAGTCTACTCAGGCAATAAACTGAAGCTGGAAGCCCTGTGACCTGAGTGCTGTCAAATTTTAAGACAGAACCCAACCTGAACCTGAGTCTCACTTTCATTCTGTTTCCTAATCAAGTGAGTAGACTCAGACACATGAATTCTCAGCACTCCTACCAAAATATAACATAAAATGATTCCAAATTAAATCATAAAATAGATTATAAAATAATAACCAAAATAAAACTAGAGCCATTATGTAGACTTTATATGTGGACGTCTGCTTGTAATGAGCAAGTTTGTCTATTCCAGTTAAAATAAATCTACTTTTGCAACTTTATATAGTGACATTCTAGACTTTCAAAAGACTGCGCCTCAGTGTACAAGCAAGATCCATAGAGAAAACTCTAGTGTGGAGACACTTAACTGGCCTGCACAGAAACCTGAACCCCACTGAACATTTTGGGTTGAATTGCAATGCAAAAATCAATGTCTGGTGCTGAATAATGCCTTTCAGAAAAGTGGAAGCTATTATAGCAGCAAAAGGAAAATCATGTTTATCATGAAAATCTTGTTAATAACCATTTGACATTAAAAGTTCAACAAGCACATTAGGCTGTGGTTTGGGTGTATGTTCACATTATTCTTTGCCTGGAGCATAGAAATTAGAGTGATGGAGTGAAAAGAACAGCCCTGTTAAGTTTTATTGAAATAAATAATAATAATTGAATCATTGTCATGATTTCAGTAAAAAAAAAAGTCATGTAAATTCAAAATTTTATTCTGAGGAAATATTAAATTTTGTACAATAAACAATGTCAGTTAGGTTGCCTTTTGATGTCCAATTTTAAATCTGGATCCTGAAGTAAAAATAGTTAGGAACCATTTGAGAACCATATGTATTTGTTATTTTCAGCATTTATTCTACATTTTATTAATTTGATCTACAGTTGCTATCTATAATCTACATTCTGTCTGCACCAATGAAATTGTTGTGTAATCTGCAATGACATCTAATCTAGGGAAAATCAGACAACTGAGTCTCTCAAAGATAATCCTGTTACTGGATCATAAATGAAATCAGCTCATCTGTGATTGGTGTCAGCATTATGACTCTGTAAATAATTACAGTTTAGTCCTGAAAGTAACAAATTAACAGTTGCGTGTGTGTGTGTGTGTGTGTGCGCGCTTGCGCGTGTGTGTGTTTTGTTGTTGTTGTTTTTTATAGTGATGTTTATATTTTCTTTTTGTAATTCCTCCATCTCTGTTCAAATCATTCGTACTGTAATAAGAATTATCAGAACTAGGCCCTGGACCATAGATCTCTAACCCAGGGTTCCCACGCTTCTTGAAAGTACTTGAATATCAGACACATAGATTCAAGGCCTGGAAAGTACTTGAAAACAAATATAGGTCCTTGAAAGTGCTTGAAATAAATTTGAAATAAATTTTTAGTAGAATGGTGCTATATCAAAAATGTTCCTATATGTGCAGTCAAAGACTAAATGAAACCGCGTTAATGATTGGGGTGGAGATGGGGTAGCGCGAGAAAAAAATCTTAGCATGCTTGTAATGAGCAAGTTTGTCTATTCCAGTTAAAATAAATCTACTTTTGCAACTTTATATAGTGACATTCTAGACTTTCAAAAGACTGCGCCTCAGTGTACAAGCAAGATCCATAGAGAAAACTCTAGTGTGGAGACACTTAACTGGCCTGCACAAAAGTAAACAAGTAAACAAAAGTAACAAATTAACAGTTGCGCGTGTGTGTGTGTGTGTGTGTGTGCGCGCTTGCGCGTGTGCGTGTGTGTGTTTTGTTGTTGTTGTTTTTTATAGTGATGTTTATATTTTCTTTTTGTAATTCCTCCATCTCTGTTCAAATCATTCGTACTACAAATCCACTACAAGCTGATGTGCACATTGCGCAGCCCTGCATGAACCTATGGAGAAGCAGTGCATTTGTGACTGAAAACTATCTAAATCTTTGCAGCGGTTAGTATTGTATCATAGACATATGTTGATTCCTTGAACACAACTATGTTTACATGCACAATTTTTGGTTCAATCTGACTGAATTAATTCAGATTGATGAATCTGAATGTAGTGTTTACATGAACGCTAAATAAAGTGATCGGGTTGATGTGCGCGTTTGTTACAAGCTTCAAATTGGAACAGATTTTTTTGTTTTGACATGCGCACACTGTGCAAATATATTGTTTCCCATTGTTTGCACATAATAACCACTCTCCTACACTGTTTCTTTGTTTATTTTTAACAGCAGAATTAATATTTAGCAATTTCTGGATAAATATTACATATAAACTGCTGTGTCGTGCTGCTTATATTAATCATGCAGTAAAATGCCCCTCCCCGCACCTATAACCAGTCCTCTGCGGATGAGCTGTATTGATTATAATGGAAGATCGTGATGAACGAAGAAGAGAGACAGATTTTTTGATTAAGGGAGTTTGCAAATGATATTGATTTAATACAACAGTTCAGTAAACAAGAAGTTAATATTAAGTGACTTGCCTTGTCTGAACACTATTGACTAATTTTGTCAACAAAAATTGTTTCAAACAAAGTAACAGCTAAGCTGCTGCGCATCTCCATTCAAACAGTGTTGTTTCGTTTATGCATGAATGGGCGTTTTTAAACTAATCTGATTCAATTACCCATTCATAAAGACAGTCACTTGCTTCGTTCCTGAATGAATCAGCCATTCAAACAAATCAATTCAATGAACGATTCAGTGATAAAATCTGTGACTTGCCACCGCCTACTGGCAGTTTTACTTTCATCTTAAAGTATCTTTACTGTTATTTAAATCATTTAATATTTCTATATTCAAAATTTTATATATAAAACATTAACCTCAACATGAAGTTATGAATTTCATTGCACTCATGCGACCGCTGAGCCTCATTAAACCATCTGAAAGTACATCCACAAGCCACTTTTGTGTTCTTCTGTGTCACCTCTGTAGTACAATTGTTTATACTGATTTCATTTGATTGGTAACTTATTCGTATTCTACTTGTTTTTATTCTGTTGTTTTAATTAGAATTTTTTTAAAAAGCTTATAAATATAATTTTTTGAATTTGACAAAAGATTACATACTTTTAATAAAGTTAGAAAAATGCCATTACAATAGTAAAAACAATATAATGGGAAGGCTAATATTTGATCATTTTTGACTGTGCTCCTAATTTTAACCCTAATTTAGAGAATAAGGAGCACAAGTACTCCTAAATAAAAAAGTAAGTGTAGAGCCCTGTTTAACCATTTTTTATTAATTAAAAAATTGAGAAATTCTTTCAAATTTAAATATTTTACAAGAATTACAACGAAAAAACAGTTTGATGCAGGAATAAAATTTTATATCAATATCTGAGAACTTTTCTTAAGAAATCCTCAATGATGAAATATATAGGGAAAATAGTCTTTTATTCAACTGAAAAAGACAAAATGCAAAAAAATTTAGGTGCATTTTGAACTTCATGAAATTAAACTTCCATTTTAATTAATTATTTTATTAATTAATTAAGAATGTCTCCGATTGAGTTATTGAGGTGTTCTGTTATTGGATGTAACATCCATGGATGATCATATCAGTCATCATTTACTCCTGACATCTGAGCCGCTGAAGATGCAGAGGATTAAATTTACTTTCGTTTTAGAAGGAAATGCGTGCGACGATCTACATAAATGCGTTCACGCAAATCATTTGTGATGCAGTGTTATCTACAGCAGAAGTGAGTATAAGGGTTTTTTATGCAGCTTTGTAAATCGCCTACTTGATAATGTGCTAGTTAGCAAGTTTTGCAGCTAAACACAGCTAAAGTAAACAGAACGGTTTGTCAGCCCACAGAAGAAAGGGGCGGGGTGAGCAAAGCTCATTAGCATATAAAGGAACATGCAACAAAACCAGCTGATGTCTGCAGAGCTGATTTTGACATGGTAAAAAGATTTTTACACTACCACTGAGAAATTTTAACCGAAGTATGTTATAGACTCATATAAGACCCTAACGCATCGTATCAACTTGTGGAAGATGGGCATCCGATAACCCATTTAAGGAATACAACAAGCAATTCATCATAAAGAGGCAAATTAACACAGGAACTGCTCGTAATACGATGTTTTAGACAGATTAGTTTCAGATTAGTAAAAGACAGACAGAGAGAGATTTTGAAAGGTTTTTTTCTTCATTCGTGACAGTAGTGCATTCACCAACATGTTTAAAAACCAAAAGGTGTGTGTGTGTGTGTGTGTGTGACTGTATTATCTTTTATCATGTCAGGAGAGCATGGAGAGCAGAGAGTTGTATATTTGAGTGTGTATGTGTGTATAAACCTTCTGTACTTTCTTTTGAAGGTGCAGGTATGGTGGTGGACTGGGAACAGGAGACTGGCCTCTTGATGACGTCAGGTGATGTTCGAGTCATACGGATCTGGGACACAGAAAGAGAAATGAAAGTGCAGGTACTGGCTGAGTCGCACATGCACGCACGCACACACACACACACACACACACACACACATTCACCTTAAGAACATTGGTTACGGGCAAGCTTTGTAGCTCCATCTTTTATGTGCTCCACTGTCTTGATTAGGTCATAGTTAGATAAAAGGTTCTCTCTCCCTAAGCCTCTTTTTTTTCCTCTCTCCCTAAAATTCGACTTTTTAAAGTTCCTACTTTCTGCAGTCTGACTTGCTTTTATAAAAAGCCATACTGGACAAATGTGAAGTGAACCATGCTAGAAACTGATGCTGCTTTTCCATTCTCATTGGTTGTGTCTCTCTCATGCTTTTGATGCAGTTTCAGTTATAATATTATGATACATCTGCATATATTGAACTGCAAAATGTACTCTGTTATTATATTGAGCTGCAAAATGTACACTGATATGTAATAAAAATCAAAGTTTATTGAGCCTTTACACTGTGTCTACACTGAAGAGGCCATTGTTCAACTAAAGCGACCATTGTAAATCTATTTATAAATCAGTTTTATTCAGAGGCCCAAAATGAACAAAAATGTGCAATTTGTTTGCTGATATTTACATGCATTTGCTGATATCTATATGGCCAAAAAAAATTCTGGTAGCTTGTAAATCAATTAAATCTTTATTGATAAATAAATAATTAATAAAATGCATAATAAATATCACTCTTATCTCCCAATAATATGTCTTAGTATGGTATTTAAATTCTTTAATATTTAAATATTTAATTGCAATCCTCCAATAACTCATTCAGATTTTGTGTCTGTGCTGCAGGACATCCCAACAGGAGCAGACAGCTGTGTGACCAGCCTGTCATGTGATCCTCAGCGGTCACTCGTAGCAGCAGGTCTTGGTGACGGATCGGTTCGGGTGTATGACCGCAGAATGGGACCTAACGAATGGTGTGTCAGATTTCTGTCTACAATTATTAATATATCAAAGAGCACACACCTCACCTGAGTTAAATTACTGAACCAAACTGAGACCTTCACTAACAATCATATGAGATGAATCATAAAGGTATGAGCTGTTATTGACCTTTTGAGGAAAATCAAAACACTGAATCAACCCTCTGAGACCTTTAAAACGAGTCATATTACTGAATCATAAATGTATTAATCTCTGATGTGCCGTCACAACTGGTATGATTTCATAAATCAGATATGTCATTTCTAACTGGCTAGATCAGAAAATCATTCAGCATGAATCTTGTGGCTATAAGCAGAGTCACTCCTGTCCAGCACCACTGAGCTTGTATTGTCTTGCATTTGGTTTTGGTTGAATTAAAGTATCTGTAACAGTAACTCACATCTTTGTGTGTCCACATGCACTCACCCATAAATTCCATGAGAAAACAGTGTAATTAAGTCATAAAAAGCCCTATGAATATTTAAATAATGCTAATTTAACAACTCCCTCTGGCTCTAGCATTTCCAAACGCTCAAGATTTCCCCTCTGCTGGTCGTATGCATCAGCTCTCTTCCATGCCTTATTATTTCTCTGCTTTCATGCACCTTTAAACACTCCACCTCTGTGTACCACAGCTCATGCTGACATTTCCTGTGTCACAGTGTTGTTGAGTTCCTTTTCATTAATTTGCTTGCGACCTGGCAACCACTATACTTTAAGGACACAAATTGCTTTATGAAATCGAAGTGAACTTGCATCATGACCTCTGACATGCTAAAGTTTTGTTACAGAGGAATGTGTCTGTATGTGAACCTGCTTGCCTCCAGTAACATTGCTCATGGTCATGTTTCAGTCTAGTTTAAAGGTGGTTTTTTTTTTGGCTACTTTTAAATATTAAATACAGATACAGATAAAGAGAAAAATATTAAATATAGATTTTTTTCACCCTTTTCCCAGAATCACACTTTCATACTTATAATTTGAAAATCCTTCATGCAACTATTATTACATTTTAAAACTATGATAATATATACACAGACAAATTTTAATATTTATTAACTTTAGATTTTTTTGTAAACTTTTAGTTGTGGCATAATTTCTGCTATTACCCACCATTTTGCCACTAGTTCAGTTTTTTTTTTTTTTCTCCAGAAGGTAGTGTTCTTGGTTATTAAAGAAACAGTATCAATAAAGAGCTTGCTTAAAATAGGAGACATGATGTTTGAAGAAGACAAGGAGAAATCAAAGTAAATATCAGTTGTGAACCATACATTTGTTATGCATTATTTCCAATCATGCTGTGATTGCATGTAATTAGGCTACATTAAATGCTAGTTATGAAATTAGTCTTAGCAAGATTCCAAAGATATTATTTCTGACACAGAAAGTATTTAAAGACAATATTGAATTTGAGATATGATGTAAATTCCACTGCAATTATTTTCCACCAAATTCCCCTATGATTCTTGCATATATTCTGTTGGACATTGTTAGTAGGCAAATTAAATAATTTATTTGTCTACTAAATAGACAAATGGGGGTTGGGGGTGGGCTGTCCCTTTAATGCAACCTTGCTGAATAAATCAATTTTCATCAATCAAGCAATCTATCAATAAATCAATCAATCAGTCATATTAACCCAGACTTCTCACCCACCTTGTCACAATTCTGTATTGTTAAAGGCGGTATATAAATAAAGGTGATTTAATTTGACTTGATTTGACTTCTGATTAGTCTTTTGAAAGTCCACAGTGCCAAAAATGCCAGTAGTGGAGGAAACACCCTTCTAAAAAAAATTATATCTATTCTATTATTTCGCCACTATGCTGTTGCTACAGAGATCATTTTTATTCTGTGTTCTAGTGCAGTGCATTCCTGCAGCTCCTCCTTGTGGTCACTGTTTAATAATGCTACCTAAATTTTGTTGACTATGACTGCTTATACTAACCAGCTATCTCTTTCTACAGTCGTGTGATGACGTATAGGGAACACGGTGCTTGGGTAGTGAAGGCACATCTGCAGAAGGAGCCTGAAGGACACATTATCAGTGTCAGGTAACTACTTTTCTCTCTTACATAATTTTTATCACTTCATTTAAAAAATTTACCTCACACTCCTCTGGTTTTGCTCACAAGTTAGTTCTCTCCTGTAGTGTGAATGGAGATGTGCGGTTCTTTGACCCACGGACACCAGAATCAATTAACATCTTGCAGACAGTGAAAGGACTGACGGCTCTGGACATCCATCCACAGGCAAACCTGTTCGCTTGGTAGGATGTGCACCTGCACCTTATACAGTACATCTTGTATACAGTCAGTTCCATTGTAAAAAAAAAAAAAGAGTGTTGTTTAGAAAAAAAAAACACAAGACAAACTTTTTCTTTTCTTTACACCTGGCTTCGCTCAAACCGAAACCTAACAGAATGGAGGAATGCATGTGTAAATGCTATTCTGTCCTGATCCATAGCAGTATTGGGTACTGCTATGGATCAGTGAGGGTATGGTCAGTACATTAAGGGATTGTGTACTGACCTATTTTTAAGCTTTGCCAGTTACAACTTTAAAAGAGACTGAGATCTGGACTTCCAATCAGAGATCTGATTGTAAAATCATACATGTACTTCACTGAACTCTTTCAGTGTGTCTGATGTCAACAGGCAGTGACACACATCATAAAGTACAGATACTTCTCAGACTGGGTTAAAATAGGTACTTAAATGACTTAAATAACAAATAATTCTGCTAAAAATATCACACCAAGTCTGTTTATTTGAGGAAACGGCTAAGAATGTACAGATTTTTTTTTTTTAGACTTTTCCCCATTTTTTCCTAAATCAGAGAGCCTCTTCTCAAAATCTCGTCACAGGGCCTGAATTAAATGCAAAGGAATGTCATTTCCATGTTATCACTCAACCTGAACAGTACAGAAATAGGAAGTCTTGCGTACTGCAAGTCATAAGCAGTTTCCCACATTTCAATGCTGTCTGTATAATTTGTTTTTATAATTTTGTTTTTTGTGTTTACAAAACATGCGACAAACTGGGATTATTCAGGTTAAAAAATGTATTTGTGCAGCTAAAATGTTCTAGCTAGTGTGGGGGAAACAGTGTTTTTGCTGATACCAACTCTGGACAGAACAAAAAAAAAGTGTGGACTTTATCAAAAGAGAACTGGTAAAGGTTAGCAATACCTCTACAGATGGTTGAAAATTTCACTGGTTGAAAATTCTCTGCTTAGTTTGAGGTTCAACCCATAACGCTTTTCACAATGCATATTGATTCAAAGCAGCTTCACAAAAAAATGTACATTTCAGTTCTACAATAATTACATTCAGTTTATTATACTTAGTAGACTGAATAGGCTCTTTGCTATCACTCGTACCTGAGCAAATTGAGCCAGTCACGAATAATATTTTTACATAGTCTAATAATAATAGTAAGTTATTGCTCTGCCACATGTTCCGCATTTTCCCCACAGAACCACGTCTGCTCACCTGTGACAGAGCAATAATCAGGTGGTAACCCTGGTCCACAAATGCTTGTAACTCTTGCCTCTTTTTAAACCATTTTTCTCTTATTCTCTTACTTTCTCTCTCCAGTGGCTCTATGAATCAGTTTATAGCTGTGTATAACTCCAATGGGGATGTGATCAGCAACATTAAATACTATGATGGTTTCATGGGGCAGAGAATTGGAGCCATCAGCTGCCTGGCCTTCCACCCTTATTGGGTAAGACAGTTTTCTCAATCAAGTCTTTATTACTATGAGCTGCAGTGTTCAAAGCTCATTTGAAACTGTAAGTTGTCAAGCTTCAAGATAAATGCACATAAAGGAAAGTAGTTAAACAACAGTCAAGCTGTATACAGTAGCTATCCACATTGCTAACCAGAAGTATGACACTAAAAATAAATAAAACCTGAACAAATAAAATATACACTAATTTGTACACAATTTGAATTAAACATATTTGAATTTATAACTTAATGACAGTGATGAATAGCAGCATGGAAGTAAATATTTTACTAATGCTAAATAAAATGTTACTCAGAGACTAAAATTAATCTGTAAATTGTATTAGAATTGCATGACCCATCCAAACCAACAAATTACAAAGACTACTTATAAAAAGGACTCTTTTATCCATCTTGAAATTTAGATTCCCAAAACCTATGGCTAAAGGAATGGTGGAAGACCATCCAAATACTACTTTAACTCAGTAATGCCTTCCTTTATTATATCTATACAATGGAACCAATGCAAACAATTTTTGCTTTTACATACACTGCCATTCAAAAGTTTGGGATCAGTAAGATTTTTTAATGTTCTTTAAAAATTTCTTTAATGCTCATCAAGGCTGCATTTACTTGATCAAATACAGGGGAAAATAATGATTAATTATTAAATAATGGTTAAAATAATGGTTTTCTATTTTAAAATATAATTTATTCCTGTGATGCAATGCTGAATTTTCATCAGCAGTTACTCCAGTCTTCAGTGCCACATGATCCTTCAGAAATCATCCTGATATGCTGATATATTACCTTTATTATCAGTGTTGGAAACAGTTGTGCTGCTTAATATTTTTTGGAATCTGTGATAAATGAAAAATTAAAACGAAATGAAATTAACAACAGTTATTAAAAAACTAACTGAATTAAAATAATAATTATCAAAAATAAATAATCGTTTACGTAATCATTACGTTTTCACACTGTGGAGGAAAAATATAGGCTATTGAACTTGAACTGCAGTAAAGATAGTTTGCGGTTTGATATTCAGATTTCTTTTGGCTATAAATACACAGTGCGTTGTCATAAACATGCAAATAATACTGAATGTCGTTCTCCATGATTTGTGAATTCTGGTGATGCTGTCCTTTTGGCCGAAATCAGGGTTTTTTTTTTCGATGCGACTCTTAATTTTATAATGCTTATAGCTCCGAAAGTTGGAAACTTAGGACACTGAAACTGGTGTCATCTTAACCAGCTTGATCTGTGATTTTTTTCACAGCAAAGCTCTTGTCCATAAATCCCTTGGTAAGTCTGCTATAGTAAGGAATGTGAAAAATAAGCGCTTTTCGTCTTTAATGTTTTACGAATAAACACGCAGACTGCTCGAATACAAAAAAATGTTTTTAGGTCAAACTCGATTTGTGAAACTTTCACAATCACAGTTTATTGCGTGTCAATGTTTCTTTCTGCTCTGCTCCCATAATGTCACACGGTGCTGTTCCGGTAAGTAGTGGTTTTCCAAGCCCTTAGATAAAGCATACACGTTTCTAATAGACTATTATTAGAAATAGACTATAGACTGATTTGTGACGTCTTTCACATTTAAGGTTTGGTTGTTGTACCTTTCCTTAAGTCCTTGGCTTCAATTTGCTGATTTGAGAAAATGTTTCACAGTATAGTTTTTTCAGTTGACCCTTTCCTGAGGCCTTAACTGTACTATTCTGATTTGTGTAAAGTTTCACAGTGCAGTTTTGGACAGTTAACCCTTCACTGATTCAATTACATCACAATTTAGATTTTTAAAAACTTTCACAGTTCAGTACTGGTCAGCTGACCCTTCCCTGAATCATGTACATCACTATTCTGATTTGTGAAAACTTTCACAGTTCAGTATGGGTCAGCTGACCCTTCCCTGGGTCATGAACATCATTATTCTGATTTGTGAAAACTTTCACAGTTCAGTACTGGTCAGCTGTCCCTTCCCTGGGTCATGTACATCACTATTCTGATTTGTGAAAACTTTCACAGTTCAGTACGGGTCAGCTGACCTTTCCCTGGATCACTAACATCACTATTCTGATTTCTGAAAACTTTCACAGTTCAGTATGGGTCAGCTGACCCTTCCCTGGGTCATGAACATCATTATTCTGATTTGTGAAAACTTTCACAGTTCAGTACTGGTCAGCTGTCCCTTCCCTGGGTCACTAACATCACTATTCTGATTTCTGAAAACTTTCACAGTTCAGTTTGGGTCAGCTGACCTTTCCCCGAGTCACTAAAATCACTATTTTGATTTGTGAAAACTTTCAATGTTCATTACGAGTCAGATGACCATTACCAGGGTCACTAACATCACTATTGTGATTTTTGAAAACATTCACAGTTAGGTACAGGTCAGCTGACCCTTCCCTGATTCATGGACGTCACTGTTCTGACCCAAACTGAACTGTAATTTTTTTTTTCACAGATCAGAATAGTGACGTACATGACCCAGGGAAGGGTCAGCTGACCCGTACTGACCTGTGAAATTTTTCACAAATCAAAATAGTGATGTTAGTGACCCAGGGAAGGGTCAGCTGACCTGTACTGACCTGTGAAAGTTTTCACAAATCAGAATAGTGAAGTTAGTGACTAAGGGAAGGGTCAGCTGACCCGTACTGACCTGTGAAAGTTTTCACAGATCAGAATTGTGATGTAAATAAATCAGGGAAGGATTAACTGACCATAACTGCACTGTCAAATTTTTCACAATGCAGAATAGTCAGGTTAAGGGCTCAGGGAAAGGGTCTGAAACTACTGTGAAACCTTTCACAAATCAGAATATTGAAGCCAAGTAACCAAGGAAAGGTACAACAACTGCATATAAGTTTAAGCTCATTTACCTAATGTGGTAAACTATTATTCACTGGAACAGGACCGTGTGACATTATGGGAGCAGAGCAAAAATAAACACTAATCACGATAAATCGTGATTGTGAAAGTTTTCACAAATCGAGTTTGACTTAAAAACAACGTTTTTGTATTCGAGCAGTCTGCGTGTTCATTGGTAAAACACATTAAAGATGAAGAGCGCCTATTTTTCACATTCCTTACTATAGCAGACTTACCAAGGGGTTTATGGACAAGAGCTTTGCTGTGAAAAAATTCACAGATCAAGCTGGTTAAGATGACACCGGTTTCAGTCTGCTAAGTTTCCAACTTTCTGAGCTATAATCATTATAAAATTAAGAGACACATTGAAAAAAAACCTGATGACAGATACTGATGACAGCGTCACCAGAATTCACAGATCATGGAGAACGACATTCGGTATTATTTGCATGTTTATGACAGCGCAGTGTGTATTTATAGCCAAAAGAAATCCAAATATCAAACCGCAAACTATCTTTACTGCGGTGTGCTACCGACAGCAATAGACAAGCAGCGCAACAGAAAAAGTATAAGAACACACGTCCTTACTGTAAAAAATAAAAACTTTTGCCTACATCTTGTGAACAATCTGCCAAGCTGAACAAATATTCATAAAATACACGCTTATAATTCTTCATAAATGAAAAGAACACATTTAAATATGTCTTTACTGTTAAATGCCATCTCCTCTCCTCAAACTCTGCAGTGTCAGGAAAAAACACGGATTCAGTTGCAGGTACAACTCAAATATTTACTAGTCTCAAAAACACAGCTGGGGCAGAAGGCCGGGAGCCATAATCCGGGGCAGAGAGGAATAAGGCGTGGAGAGAACGGAGCACAGTGTCCTAGCGTCAGTGCCGACGCAACGTCAGAGTGAGGAGATAACAGAGTCCTAGCGTCAGTGCTGACGCGGCATCCAAATGAGGAGAGAACAGAGTCCTAGCGTCAGTGCTGACGTAACGTCAGAGTGGGGAAAGAACAGAGTCCTAGCGTCAGTGCTGACGCAACGTCAGAATGGGGAGGGAACAGAGTCCTAGCGTCAGTGCTGACGCAACGTCAGAGCGGGGTGCTCCCTGTTGATTGCGCTGAAAGGGGCAGGAGTAGAGAAGCCATAACATACGGCTCTGGTAACACCAGGGCAGGAACAGGGGAACAGGGATCTGGAGAAATGAAAGGCAGAGAGGGGGCAAGAAGAGAAGTCAAATAGCAGAAACTAAACTGTACTTGGAGTCTGGGAAACCACTGCAAGACATAACAGGACACTAGCAGAGCATAGCGTGTTCACACAACAACAGTCAGAGACAAGACTGCACACGAGAGGAGCTTAAATAGAGGGAGAAATGAGGGACTAACTGGTCACAGGTGTGACATCAGCTAGGGTAGTTAATGAGATAACGATGGGGAGGGGGAACCACAACGAGCACATGGCAAACTGTCAAAACACACGTGCTCATGACAACAAACACATACAAGACAAAACCAATAACCCACCAATCAGACCGAAGTCATGACATGCAGTGTATACGTGGCCGTAGGTCTTTTATAGAAGCATTAAAAAGAAAACATAAAATTATATAACAAAGCGAAGCTAGACTACAGAAAGCGAGCAACGAGAGCTCCCTTAAGCAGTCATTCACTTAAGCTGCAGCGCGAATGGCTATAATGCGAAATACTGCTAATCGAATGTGGCTCCTCCTTTATTATTGAATGTCATTAGTCCCAGTTATGATTTATGAGCATTTGTTCACGGGAAAGTGAGCAAAACACGACAGTTACAGTATCAAGATTATGGGTAACTAAGATAAAAGACATCTAGGCTTAATATAAATAAATTATATTTATTTTGAAGTTAAATATCACAACACACATTTATTAGCCTGTAATTCTGCTGAACTAAAACTGAAACTAAACTATATAAAAACTAAATAGAAATGTGTTCACAAAATAAAAACGAAACAAAAACTAACAAAATTATTGATGAATCTAATAAAAATGAAACTAAATTTTATTGTAAATTTGAAAACGATATTCAAATAAAACTAATTTGAAAATGAAAAACTATAATAACCTTGCTTTAATGAATAAAAAGTTCAAAAGAACAGTATTCATAAAATCTTTTCTAACAATATAAGTCTTTGCTATAACCTTTTATTAATTTAACACATCCTTGGTGAATAAAAGTAATAATTTCTTTCAAAAAATGAAATAATAAAAATTTGCTGTCTACAAACATTTAAAGTTTGGTAGTGGTAGTTTATATTGTTACAAAATATTTATATTTTAAATAGATGCTGTTCTTTTAACTTTTTTTTATTTATTAAAGAATCCTGAAAAAAGTATCACAGGTTCCAACAAAGTATTAAGTGTAACAACTTTTTTACACATTGGTAATCAGCATATTAGAATGATTTGTGAAGGACTTATGTGACACTGAAGACTGGAGTAATGATGCTAAATTGTCAGCTTTGCATCACAGGAGTAAATTACATTTTAAAATAAATTCACATAGTTATTTCACATTAAAAATAATATTTCACAATATTACTATTTTTTTTCTGGATTTTTGATCAAATAAATGCAGCTGTGATGTGCATAAGAAACTTAGAAAAAAAAAAGAAATCTTACAAACTTTTGAACGACAGTGCACATCCTCATTAACAGATGTCAATATAAAATAAGGTCACTGTGGTATTGGCTAACAAAACAAAAAAGTACTTAGTAAACCTTTTATAACATTTGTATTAGAAAGTAAAAACTATGCATAAACACAGCGTTTACTCTTTCTTTTACTTCATCAGCCTCATCTTGCCGTGGGCAGTAATGACTACTACATGTCCATCTACTCAGCAGAGAAGAGACTCAGATAACATCATGACCTCTCACCTTTGACCCCTGCTGCCCCTCTTGGATGTAAATGACTTCCTGTAAATATGCAACAACCACAATGAATGTCTAAAGAAGGCTGCTGAACCCACACATGATGACTATATTAGAACCATTATTATGATTATTCTGAACATAATTCTCATTATGGATTTATTGATTGTAGACTTGGCTGTGCAGAGGAGTGTGTACTATTTAAATTGCATATAAAGATCTAAAAACAAATCTTTATGGTTTGGCCAATGCTGGCCGACATTTTTGACTGTCTTGGAGCTAATAATCTCCTGCAGAGTCAGAGAGTTCAACCTGAAGACAAGAGACTATGAAATAACAAACTTCTCTAAGCTTGGGGTTCCAGGCTGACTGTGGAAGGCCTATTGCTCAGCGGGTTCTCCCTGAAGCCCTGTGCCTCGTCATATCTCTGCTGAAGTACAGTCGGATGTGCTTTTCTGAAAAACTTTGTCAATCTTGCTGTAGATCCATAGTTTTTTAAGTGTGCAGGCGTGCATTTCTTGTGTGAAGAAATAGCCAACAGATGCTGTGTTCTTACTCGCCAGTCACAACCTCCCTACATATCCATGCTTAACATGTTCACACACACTATGCCAAACCCTCTCTGCATCAAATACTTTATTGGACTGCACATAAATGCAAAAATGTAGTTTTACACCTCAGCACCACATACGAGAGTGATGCAAAGCACTGGACATGGATAACAGGGCCTGCCATTCATTTGCATCCACTCTAAGAACTGTGGAGCCTGGGGGGAACACATGGTTCTTAAAGATAAGCTCAAATAATCAGGATAAAGTTTTGTATAGATTTCAAGACATGTAAAGATAAGAGAGTGAGTTTGCCATCTATTTTTGCCTGGGCAGTACAATAACCAAGTTTTTTTTTTTTTTTTTTTTTTTACTTCTTGTTTTGTGTTCAAGAGTCATATGTAATAGTTATTTCTGTCTCTACACACATAGTCCACTAGTTAGTTAAAATAGAAATGTCTGTTCTCCATGCTGGAAATGCCACATTACCTGCTTTTGCAGTGCCAAACCTTTTGTTCTTGAGTCAGTGGTCACCATCATCGTCATCTTTTCTCCCCTCCCATCTACAGAGCAGACTGCTCTTTTCAGAGATTTGTAATCTGCTGCACAAACTCATTTGGTCTTAAAATCAAACATGGTCCACGTTGTTATTTTTCCTGAATGAAAAATGAGTGCAATTGACAGAACAGAAAAAAGACTATTTCATATTTTTAGCTTCTCATTATGTTGGACCTGATCTGTTTCCACTTTCACTTTCCCTGTTACTCCAATAATGTACAGTCTCCTAGTTACCGACACAGCATTATGTGGAATCAAATATCATGTGATCGCAGCACTTATGTACAGTCTCACTATGTCCTGTGCTGTTGTTAGCTTTGATAAATTAATTTTAATTCTCTGTTTGAGTATTAAGAAGTTGTAGTTCACAGAGGTTCAATCTGTGTCCCACAACTGTGTACAATTTTGATCTGTTTACACAAGAATGAAAATGAAAGTGTTTACTAAAAGCTTAAAGGGATAGTTTACCCAAATATGGACATTTTATCATTTACGTACCTGCATGTCATTACAAACCTGCATGACCTTTCTTTTGTGGAACACAAAGCAGATATTAATCAGATGTTTTTTGTTTGTTTGTTTGGTTGGTTTTGTTTTTCTTTTCCATTCAATTACAGTGGATGGGGACCAGGCAATTAAAAGACAAAGACATTAATTGCCAAGTCATACAGGTTTAGCAGAACATGACGGGAAAGTAAATGATTAAAACGTTTTTATTTTTGGGTGAGCTACCTCTGTACAGCAGCAAAATCACGTGGAGCTTTATATATATATATA
>JAHKKF010537496.1:4648-19319 GCA_019740295.1 Labeo calbasu
AACATCTCACACACTTAGATATAACCTCTTTGTTATGTCAAAATAAGACTTAAAATGACATCATCTGTGAGAATTTTTACTTAGTAATCAGTTTGGTGAAATTTTAAGTAATTCTCCATGTCTGTGCACAATATTTACTGAGTTTTGATAACTGATGATCCAAAAAAAAAAAAAAAAAAGTTAATAGTTAAATATAAAAAAAGAATAGCAAATGAGTCATATTTTGTTACTGCCTTCCGTTTTTTACATTTTTAATGTAAAAATATAAAATTGATTTTTGTTTGTTTGTTTGTTTTTATGATAGTGTAAGTAATGTTTATTTAACCAATAAACTGACTGAGACATTAATTTACATAATAATAAAAAATCAGTACACCACCGCACACCACTGAGATATATAACTGAGATATATATACATATACATACAACACATTAATTGCTCCAATTAATACAATATTTATGAAAGTTTTATATTGTTTTGTAACAGTTTAGGCCTATTGAATGTTTAAACAATGTCACAAATTTTGCAGTAATATTTAATGCTTATATTTACTCATTTTATCCCCAAAAATTGATTTAAAAAAATCTTGGCTTTATTCAGAGTACTTTCAAAGGTGACATTAAGCGAATATTTAAAATGTATGTTTACACATTCTAATGTTAGGTGTGATTAATCATGATTAATTACAGAAAAATGTGTGAGTAATTATTATTTTATTATTATATACTATACATTAATTATGTTGTATAATTTTATTATTAATATGCATTTGTGTGCAATTGTAAGATTTATTTGTTAAATTTTTAATGATTTTTTAAAAATATATATTTTTACTTTTATTAATCAAAAATAGAAAAAAAATCTAATAAATACTATTCTGTTTTCTATTTCTTTTTTTTTTATTTTAACATATTTTAAAATAAGTTTTATTAATTTTCAGCATCATTACTGCAGTCTTCAATGTCACATGATGTAAAACTGGTTTTACAAACAATTGTTTTATTATTTTATTTTATTTTATTTTATTTTATTTTATTTTATTTTCTAGGCTGTTAAAAAATAGGTTTTATGATTTTTATGAAATTTTTTATGAATTTTCAGCATCATTACTCCAGTCTTTAGTGTCACCTCATCCTTCAGAAATTATTCTGATATGCTAAATTGCTACTTTATTTATTTTTTTATTTATTTATTTGCAGGAACTGTAACACTTTTATCAATTTTCTTTGACTATTTAACGTACTTTATCTAAATACTTTTTTTTCACTCTTTCACAATTACTGTCACTCTTTGTGTGTGTGTATATATGTAATGTAAAAATAAACGCATATGCATGTTTATATGTAAAATGTATGTTGTTTTTTTTTATGGTTTTATTTTTATATAATGGACAGAGCCTATATATTGGGTCAGTCCATTTCATTACATCAGGAAGATAAATTATGAATGTGATGCTACACTGTAATGGGTTATTTCAAACTGTCTTCCCATCATTTTTTCATGTCTAGTGCTTTATTGAATGACTTCATGTCTAATCTAATCCTTATGACTTTTGACTAACATAAAGTGCGGTCAAAAGTCTTATTTTAGATATATTGTTAATATTTATGAAAAAGTGACATTATTGGAAAGCAAGGACGATTCCTGAATCCCACCGCGGAGGAGGCTCACGGGCTGCCTGCTAATTTTTCAGCAACAGAGCAGCTGCTGAACGCTTTAAACAAAAGGTGAAGCTCCGAGCTTTGTCCTCCAGACACAGAGAAAATGACACAGACAGGCCTTTGGGAGTTTCTTGTGTACAAGGCTTGTGTACAAATAAGCTGCAATTAGCAGAATTTATGAGCGAGCACGCCAACCTGCTGAGGATCCGTTTCTGAGTCGAGTATGCCTGTGGAGTGATGTGTAGAGCACATTTGGTCGAGGTCATCTGACAAATAAACCCAAAACATGCATCAATCAGCCTGAGGAATAATTTGCCTGTTAAGGCCACGGAACATAAACTGCAGAGTTTTTGAGTTTAGGTCAGTATGTTGTAGTGATTACAAACACTGGGGCTTATTCATAAAACATAAGCAGAACAAATTTTATTGTAATTTGTTCGTTAAATCGTTTACGGTGCAAAGTTTTATGTAAGAGTGGTTTTATGAACTACTTGCAGAGAAATTCGATCTGCTTTGATTTCATTGGGGATTATCTATTAAAACATTTTTGGTAAAAAACGGAACGGTTCACGTACAAATGATTTTATGAACAATTTATTTCTCCTTGTGATTTATGAATTGGGATATGTGTGTTGCCAGAGCCCCATGGCTGTAAAATTACTGCACACGTGCTGACTTGTTGAGCTATGGTGCTCATGTGGGCAACACAGATTTGAATTTGGCTTGCAACATTTCCTGATCATATTCCACCTGACTCTTTTAGCATTTTATGTTCTTTGTAAACAAAACAAATGTCTGATTCCATTATTAAGTAACAATGTTTACGTAGTTAACATTGTAAAAAAACAGTTTCTTCTGTTATGTAAAGTTTTGCGAACTATTTATAAGCACAGGAATTTACACATTTGTTTAATTCATTGTGTTGTGGAAGCTGTAGCTTGGCGGCGGTGCTTATGTGGGAAATGTGGGTTCGAATCTGGCTTGCAAAATTTCCTGATCATGTTCCGCCAGACTGTCTCAGCATTATATCTCCTTTGTAAGCAAAATGGAATGTATGATAAAAAGTTTCTATTGTCATGTGACATTTTTTACATAGTTAACGTGGTAAAAATAAATAAATAAATAAAATAAACAAAATTATAATTTAAAAAAAAAAAAAAAAATGAAATTTTGTTCCGTAAAGATTTATGTGGTTGAGATATGTGTGTAAACTATTCTTACATCCGTTGTCAGAGGAATTTACACATTTGTCTAGCTCATTGTGTTGTGAAAGCTGTATCTTAGCGATAGTAGATTTGTGGTGCTCATGTGGGAAATGTGGGTTCGAAACTGGCTTGCAACATTTCTTTATCGTGTTTCACCTGACTCTCTCAGCATTATATGTCCTTTGTAAGCAAAAAAAATGTCTGATAAAAAGTTTCCATTCTTACATATATATATATATTTTTTTTACGTACTTAACAAGGTTAAATATTTTGCTGTTGTTGTTGCTGTTGTTGTGTAAAGTTTACTGAACTATTTACGAACACATACATTCATTCCTCTCATTGTTTTGCTCATGTCGTTGATGTAAACTATACTTCAATCCATAGTCAGAAGAATTTACATATTTGTCTAGCTCATTGTGTTGTGGGAGCTGTAGCTTAGTGGTAGTGCCTACTTGTGGTGCTTATGTGGGAAATATGGGTTTGAATCTTCCCTGCAACTTTTCCTGATCATGTTCCACCTGACTCTCTTAACATTATATGTCCTTTGTAAGCAAAACAAATGTCTGATACAACATTGTCATTGTTATGTAACAAATTTTACATAGTTAACATGGTAAATAAGCAGTTTTTCTGATATGTAAAGTTCTACAAACTATTTACGAACATAGAAATTTAGTTCTCTCATTGTTTTGCCCATGTGGTTGATACAAACTATTCTTACATCTGTTTTTAGAGGAATTTACACATTTGTCTAGCTCATTGTGTTGTGAGAGCTGTAGCTTAGTGGTAGTGCCTTCTTGTGGTGCTCATGTGGGAAATGTGGGTTCGAATCTGGCTTGCAACATTTCCTTATCATCTTCCACCTGATTCTCTCAGCATTATGTTCATTGTAAGCAAAACGAATGTCTGATAAAACATTTCCATTGTTATGTAACAATTTTTATGCACTTAATATTGTAAAAAAATAAAATAAATTTTTGTTATGTAATGTTTTGCAAACTATTTATGAGCACAGAAATCATTTCTGTCATTGTTTTGCTCATGTGGGTGATACAAACTATTCTTACATCTGTAGCTCAGCGGTAGTGCCTGCTTGTGGTGCTCATGTGGGAAATGTGGGTTTGAATCTGGCTTGCAACATTTCCTGCCCGTCTGACTCTTTCGGCATTATATGTTCTTTGTAAGTAGAACAAATGTCTGATAAAATAGTTTCATTGTTATGTAACAATTTTTACACAGTTCACATAGTAAAAAAGCTTTTTTTCTGTTATGTAAAGTTTCATGAACAATTATGGAACAATTTTACATCCATTGTCAGAGGAATTTTCACATTTGTCTAGCTCATTGTGTTGTGGGAGCTGCCTACTTGTGGTGCTCATGGGGGAAATGTGGGTTTGAATCTGGCTTACAACAGTACATGGTTATATTCCCTCTTCTCATTCTTTTGTCTCTCGTTCAGCAGAATAAATTTGTGTAATTCATTTTTTTAGTGTGAACTTCATTAGCATAATGTTAATATTGCGTTAAATTGGCACACAGATCATTCAAAAAGACATTCTTGAGTTGTTTGCACAAGAATTTATGCTACATATATACACAGACATTTGTTTTGCTCATGTGTCATGAGAGAGGCTTAGAGAAGAGAGTGCGAAGAGAGAAGAACCAGAGCTTAGTAAGTTGCTGCACACTTGTGATGCTCATGTGGGAAAAGTGGGTTGAATTTGGCTCGCAACCGGATCAGGGTTACAGTACATTCTTATTGTCTCTTTGCAAGTTCGATCCTGAGCTGAATGAATTACTGTATAATTCATTTGTCGAACTTTATTTAATTGCATCCAATAGCAAAGTATTGTTTTACAGTGGCTCGCAAATCGTTCATAAAGTCATTAAGTCCGTTGCTTGTGCAATAATTTATTCCACATATATACAGAAATTTGTTTTATTTCATGTTTCTTGAAAGAGGTTCACTGGATGAGCTAAACAAATGTGTTTGTAAACCATTTGTAGTACTGTTTTTGCTGTAATTCAATTAAATAACTGCCTTGGATTCACATCTGGTTTGCAAATGGTTCATAAAACCAGTTTTACATCAGTTTTATATGCAAGAATTTATGCAGTTGTTAAAAAATAATTTACACAGCCATATTTCTGCTTGTGCTTCACGAATTGGGATATGTGTGTTGTCAGAGCCCTGGCTTTAAAATGACTGTACAAATGCTGACGTTGAGTTATCGTGCTCATGTGGACAACACAGGTTTGAATCTTGCTTGCAACATTTCCTGATCATGTTCCACCTCTCAGTCCTATATATGTTAAAAAATAGACTTACAGTTTTTTTGTTTTTTTTTACAAGGGTATGCGCTAAATAAAGGCCTAAAAATCATGCTAGTTTCACAGCTCACAAATTTCAAAATTGCTTTGTGGAGTTCTTGTTTACACAAAAGTTATATTTGGAAAGATATTTCATCAGCGAAACAATCAATATGTTGTTAAACAACAGTACAATCCATTGAATCCACTGTACCTCACAGCCTCCTTTTCATTCCTGTCAGAAATTAAATATGGCGCTACCGTGACTGAAGTGTACAGGTGCTTCAAAAAAAGTGTGGTGATGCAAGTCTGCATCACAGAAGAAGTGACTGACTTCACCACCAAACTCCAGCCCTCAAGATGCCAACTCGGGGCATGCAGCTTGGGAGCCGCAGATAGGCCGAATACTTGCTCCGGCTCGAGAGTATGCAATGCCCAGGAGTGCATTAAAGACTTCAGCTGCATTTGTTGACTGGCTTAGGGCAGCTCTGCTGTAGCAGTTTAATGATAACACCTTATCTCTTTCTTAACACTTATTTTCTAGTGGGCAAGACAGACCCGGACTCACTTCCTTTGCAGTGTGCAGAGTAGAAGCAAACAAAGTTTAAATGAGCTATGACTATGTAAGGTTAGCTGATGCCTGTGGCAAAATTAAATGTTCTGCTGACCTTTGTCCTTGTAGCTACACTGTGAATGAAAGCCTCATTACGCCACGAACCTATTTAGATGCGGCATGTTATTAGCCTTGATGGCGGACAACAAGGACGGACTCAGAAGACTCTTCAGGATCCGGATTGATAAATGTTATTGTTCGTCTGCTGATGGCGAACGCTCTGATTAAATGCTTAGCTACCTGATGCAAAGAATATCAAGTAAGGACGCTAATGATTTTGTTAGGGATGCAGAAATTTTGCCACACAGATGTGTTGCAGCCTGTTCACATCAAGGCTGATCATGCAACAGTGGTAACTTCTCTAAAAAATGTTCATATGCCGTATCTGAGATTTAATTGCTCAGACTGCAACTGGTTAATTGCAACTGGTTAAGATTATCAGTGTTGCCAAGTCCACGGTTTTCCCGCAGCAACAGCATGAAAGTAGCTCAATTCTGCATGTTTTTTCCCCAATAACATAATATTTAGCCCATGGAATGGTATTGTATTTTACCACCCAGAAGGCCTTTTTTCTGACCTTTTTTTTCTCAGAATTGTGAGATACAAACTCACAATTGTGAGTTATAAAGTCCAGTTCTGAGGGATTGATATGTTCACTGAATTGCGACTTTATATCTTGGAATTCTGACTTTATAACTCACAGTTGCAAGTTTATATTATGTAATTACACTATTTCTCAGAATTGTGAGTTTGTATCATGCAATTCTGAGAAAAAAAAAGTCAGAATTTTGAGATATAAAGTCGCAATAACCTTTTTTTTTTCAGTGGCAGAAACAGGCTTTCATAGAAACAGGATTGGGCGGGTTTTGTTGTGAAAACCTGGCAAACCTGAAGATTATATACAACTACAGTAGTTAAACCAGTATACCTTTATATATGTAATGAGAAAACGTAACCATTTTACAGTTATTTCATAAGAACTTTTGCAAAGCTATTTGTACGAAAACGTATGACTTTATAGGTAAAACAAAAACTTGAATCCAGCTAACAAGCAATGGTTTTCTAACATTCTGGCAAGGTTCTCTCAAAATTACTTTCCAGTAATTTTAACAGAATGTTCTTTCAAAGTTGTCAATAGTGTTCTCAAAACATTAGCACGAAAACATCATGGCTGTGTAAATACATGTTGGTATTTTGGTAAATTTTGGTAAATTACCATGCAAGCAGTTTGAAACACCAACAAACTTGACACTGTCTGTACTCTTTGGTAGATGTACTAGCAAATTAGATATATTCAGATATAATTGTGTCAAGGATGCATGGCTTTTCAGGTAGTGTTACCAATTGTCTGATGCCATCGCTAAGGGTGGCCACAGACTTGAAGATTTTAATGTTGATTTTAAGGCTGATTTGCACCTCTGAATGATCAAGGGAGCAATTCTGTATTGGTCTCAGTAGGCATGTTTTCATTACAGATTTGTGCAAAATTTTGGTGATTTTTTTTTAAATGTCGATAAAAAACGTATGACGCAAAATGACACCGTTTCCATTAACCGATGTTATGCGACTAAACCATATTTTTTTTCTTCTCGCGATAAGTCATGGCAACGGATCTTGGTGGGATTTTGGCTATATTTAATCGAAGGAGGCATATGCGTGTATCTTTACAGAAGGAGTGTGGAGAGCCACTTCAAACGTGCACGGCGTGGCTGCCGTAGACACAAGCATTGACTAGAGTGGCCACGATCAGCTCCGGTGGCTGTGTCAGAGCCACAGATGTGTTCAGTATGACGTCCACGTATAAAGAGTTTCTTGGAGGTTATAGTACACTGAAGAATGATCATATGACTTCTTATATATGCAATGTGACCTATAAATGTGAAAAAACATTACAGTTTTGTGAAAAACCACCTCATGCGAGTGTAAAACTTTTTTTGCGACATATAGGAGTTTTGCGCAATTGGCACGTTTCAATTAGGTGTATTTTCAGGTCGCAATTTCAGTTTGCACAATTTGAAGGGTAATGGAAACGCAGCTCCTGCAATTATTTAACTGCTCCCGATTGAGACGAAGTGTCTCCAAACTCTAACTCTTGATCAGGCTGCCTCTGGCGTGATATCCGAGTGATCAAGCGTCACCTACAGGATGTTGCATGCTTCTATAGCTGACTTGGCAGCCCAGTAGAGTACTGAGAAAGAACATCATCCATATTCTTTTTTTTTTCTTTTCTGTTTTTCACCGTACAACAGAACGTACGCCAGGAGAGCCAGCTCATAATGCCGACTGTCCTCCATGTGTTTTCTTCTGCAGTCATGCTTGATCCTCCAACCAGTGTTCCTACAACCAATAAGTGTGTGGTCTCACGATCTGGTTGAATCATCTAGTGTGCACATTCAGAGGATTATAAGGCTAAAAATCAGTTGAAACTGTCTTGTTTCCCATGATTTTAAACTTGGTTTAGATGGTGATATGTTGGACTAATGGTGATGTGTTGTCCTTTTCAGGTTTCGATGCCTACTTTACATCACGCACACTGGAGAACAACAGAAGGAACGTCTGGTTCGCTGAGTTCTGGGAAGAGAACTTCAACTGCAAGCTCATGAGTTCCTCCAAGAAAGAAGACACTAGCAGAAAGTGCACAGGTAAACGCTAATAGCTCACTTTTGTCTAATAACACTTCATGCTATGACATGCAGGTTTCTTTCTGCAAGTTGATGATATTTGGCGTCTTGACTGAAAACCTGTGTGAGCTAGTAACTGAACCTTTAGCGCAATTAGCAATTGTTTAAGGCGGTCAAGCTGATTCTTTGTAACTGCCTAATGACCAGAGTGAACCAGCTAATACCCAACTTAAACCAGATAGTAACCAGGTACGATGTTCAAAAACGAAGCTACCAGATTTTTCAGAGAGGACTTATAAACCTGCCAGTCTATATTAAGACACTTGCTGCAGTGATTGAAAAAGTATGAAAGTTACCACTGTTTCCCTAGCTTTTTTTTTTTTTCCTTTGGCTAAACCTGAAGAACCCTGTCAGGCTCATTGACTCCAGCTTATTAGCGCTGCATTTCTGAATACAAAGCACATTCTCCTCTGTAACAGAGCTCTCAATTACATAAGCTTCCCTCAGCTCATCATGGCTAGTTCAGGCTGACTGGCTCCCAATTCCCAGTCAGTTACAAGATAGACACTTACATCAAGATTGTCAACCGAAATTTGGGAATATTCATAACAAGATAAGAGAGGCACACGTGCAAGGTTTTTTCCTCTTAGATTTTAGGTGTGGCTTTGGACACAATAATCCAGGATTGAGTAGAACATTACATTTTAAGCAATGATATGCATAATTACTGAAATGGCATTTCAAAGTCCTAAAATCATTTTGAAATTGTATATGCCTGTATTTTGTCTTGTAGCCTGTGGTGAAGTCAATATCAGCACAATGGGTAAACACTCTGGAGTATCTAGAGTAATTAATGTAGGAATCAATACTATTGACTACGTGCTAACGAAATAAAAAGCATGACAAAGAAATTGTTACCCAGAATTGTTCTGTATTGTATAATCTGTCCCTTCGCATTCCTCTGAGAAATATGATGCTTGTCAAGAGACGTTTATTGATATCTGAACCAATTTAAACAGTGACAACTCAGTTAATTGACTAATGATGTGCACAACTGTCACAGAGGAAAACAGAGGATGGCTTACTGCAATTGGTTTTGCTTCAGGACAGATTTTACAGCTGTACCAAAACTCTTTACTGCACAAAATTGAATTTCAGTGGTTTGATGCTCTCGGCAGCTAATAATTCACTACACAAAACCAAAACCTGCACCAGAGTGCAAGGTGGCCTAGCAAATCTAATAAGCTTAATCAAAATGGTCTACCAGGTCGAAGTGAAGTCCAGTAGATGGTACTTGAGGTGTTCAGCTATTTAGACCACACCAGACCAACATACATCAGGTAGAAACTATGTGACTGCCGCCTACACCTTATATCAAGTTGGTAGTAACATAGCACCAGCCTCAGACGGACTGCCGGCTCGCCCACAGACCGCCCACTGTCTGTTCGCAAACTGTCTGATGCACACTGCATAAAGATGGCAAGAAATGACTGAAAAACATTAGCCTTGCTGGTCACTGTTGTGCAGATTATTTATTCCATGATTGTCTATTATTGTGGTTGCCAAGTCTGTGGTCTTTCTGCAGAATTGGGCTACTTTTCCACTGTTGCCGTGGGTTGCTTTTTAGTCTTCAGGTTAATGTAATTTTGCGATTTTGATGGTGGAGAAAACCACCAGGAAAAAAAAAAAAAACAATGATTGGGATAGTTTTGAATAACAGTTGGGCAGGTTTTGTTTCACAGACCTGGCAATCCTCGTACCAACTTTTTAGCCATAAAAATGGCTATAACTGTGCAACCAGTTGTCCTATCAACTTAAAAAAAAAAAAGCTGTGCACAGTCTTGGTTCGAAGTGTCACAAGTGTCTGCAAGGACGTTTGTGTATCTCATAAAACATGGCCGGAATTGGCCAACAAAGTTTAAGCACCTGTTAGACAAGATTAACGGAGGCCGATCGGAATGAAACTCGGTGGGCCTCTTTGACTCATGGCCTCAAAAGTCTGAGAGAAATTTGAAAGAAATCGGCCACTGGGGGCGATATCGCATTTTTCAAGGGCGTAATGATTGCACGTCACACAGTTTTTCACACATATGCACGATATTCGTATCATACGATAGAACTCCTCATTCTGAACAGCTTTGCCTCTAGAACCACTGCTGTCAATTAAATCGTTTGTTAAATGATTGAGTAAAGTTTAAAAACATACTTTTGCGAACTGGTCCTAGGTTTTTCGCTTAATCTGGAAAAAAAAAAAACACTGCAATGCAGTTCTCTGGAGTCTCTACGCCAATAATTATCAAAAAAACGTTAAAATTTACCCTTTGGGAAGCTATAATTGGGTCATTTAAAAAATGGGCCTATCCAAATGTACCCAAAATTCTATAAAGCCTAAAGGAAAACTCAAAACTTCACAGAACCGGCTGAGCACATGCGACAAGCAATTTTAAACAAGCACGCAAAGTATTAAGGGGATCGGACCCATTCAATCCTAAATACAACCAGGGTAGGGTTAGGGCTTTGGTACGGTTGTATATCGATAATCGATTCCGATTCCGGAATCGGATACTTCTTGTAAAATTAAAATTTCTAGTGATTCCTATATTTTTTTAATCTTTGAGGACCCGATCTAGTGATCGGCCAGGACCTTGCTCGCTAATCTAAGCACATGGCGCTCCAAGGTATGGCTACACTTGCGATCAGAAGTCGAAAAAGCGATGTTGCAATAGACATATGACAAAGCATTTTAATTTAACCAATTGTTAAAGATCACAAACACGATTCAAATACCCACGTGATTCTGTTCCTAAATTACAATGAGTCATCTGTTTGATTCCTCAAACTTTTTTCCGTGCTGCATACGATCAAACCAGTGTGATTTGAACATTTAAATCTGCGTTCGTGCTGCTGCTGACCTAAAGAGAGCCACTGTCATGCAATTGTCAACCATACAGTTCATTATTTCTGTGTTACAAATTTCTGTTACAGAAGTACTGGGATAAAAGTGCATAGTCTGGATATAAACTCCGATATGTACGGTAGAGATAAAAATAGAGTAAAACATCCTTTTGAAAGTTAATTTGACATTCCAAGTAATGTTAAAGATTTATTGATTATGTTGTTATGCCAGTAGATGGCGAAAGGGAGCTGTTAATAATATATTTGTCTTTGATCATTCAAAAACACTGATTCATCCAGTAATGAACCAAGTGCATCTTGAGTGAATCACTAAATCATTTTTCAGAATTGTAAGAGAACCACAACTTCCATTTAAAAAAGCAACAACAACCCAATTTATCCATTTTTACTCAGCTCTATTTTGCAAACAGCTCTTATGTGAATGTTGTTTTTATGTAGCCTGTTGATTTTTGTTCATGGTATTCAGCTGTAACTAAATGTTTAGCAAAAAAAAAAAAAAAAAAAAATATCAGAATTTATAATATTATAACAATACCCAACCCTAGGCTAGGGTTAGCCCTAACTCAGACATACATTTTTTAGGAAGTATGTTTGTCTTGATTTTCTGTAAAACAACTCAAACATATAAAACAAGATATTTTTACTTGCAAATTTACATTTTGTAAGATAATTAAGGCCTGTTTACGCAAAAGATAAACTAAATAAACTATAATGATATAGTTTTTAAAGCTGTTATAAAAAGAGTAACACCACAACTATATCGATAACACAAAACATATGGAACAATATTGTTGGAATCATTTTCAGAACTTTTTTTTCCAGCTGTTGAACGCTAAAAACATTGACAGCCAATTAAAATTCATAAAAAATTATGAAAATTTCTTGCATGTTACATTTGCGTTCCCACAACAGCAGAATCCAGTATAAAGTCCTATTTTTACCACTAAATATGGTTTTACATTTGTTCCTAAATGCAACCAGGGTTGGATTAGGGTTAGCCCTAATCCTAAACCAAACACTTTTTTTTTTTTTTAAACAAAACCGTTTTTTTTTAAAGAATAATGTTTGTCTTGTTTTTCAGTAAAACAACTAAAACGTTTCTAAAACAAGACATTTTTACTTGAAAACTGACATTTTGTTAGATAATTAAGGCTTGTTCACACAAGGATGCTAACTATAATATTACAGATATAGTTTTTTTTTAATTGTTGTAAAAATGTAAAGAAGTAACAGGAGTAAGTCCACACCACAACTATATCGATAACGCTACACATAGTAAACAATATTGTTGAATTCATTTTCAGAAAACATTTCCAGCTGTTGAATATTAAAAACATTGACAGCCAATCAGAATTCATCTGGCTTTAAAGCGCTTGAGCATTTGAAGTGTCAAATGACAAATGGCAGTGTGTGCTTGTAATAAACAAAATGTTATCACCTGTTGGCGTGGACGCTAATATAGTTATTGTTATAGTTACCGTTCTTAGTGTGAATGGCCCTTTAGACTTTTTTATGCAATACATATTTAATTTATTTACATTAATTTTGTTTGTTTTATTTACAAATGTCATCTTACATTTTTATATATACATTGACACCTAGTGGTGTGGAGGAAGCTTCACTAAAAGTGGTTGCATTCAGTGTGAACTCAGCCACACTGTACAAATAGTTTTCTTTTACATTATTTAGTGCGATATGTGGTGCTTTTTCCATTTGTGGTTCTGATAACTTACCAAGATAGAGACACAAGCTGTGGTCAACCGAAAGTTGTAGATCCAGATGCTGTTTTCCACCAGTTTATGGTCTCTGTGAGACATAGCCATTGAGAAATCTCCTTTATTGAGTGTCCTGTCTGCTCCGGGAGTCTCTGGACAACGAGGTGAGATATTCAAGAACTGGAGGTGGCGGCAGTTTCTGTCAGCGACAGCTGGCAACGGCAGTCTACATCGCCCGGAGACGCCGTCGGTGTGAGGGCCAATTTACAGACATCAAGGGCCCGAGTATGTGATGAGAGAGAAAGCACATGGTGTCGTCTCTGGAACAACAGTGTGCGCTGCGGGGCAAAGGAGAGTCAGGTCTGATGGATGACATGGGAGAGGCGAGAGAGGAGCTGGCTGCTGTCCAAGATCACGATTGTACAGGAGAAGATGCAATTAAAGAGGGCTGGATTGGAAAGTCACAGTGAATTTGTAATCAATTCTGGGGTTTCTCTGATGTGTTCCCGCACACAGGTCATTACGTGCATAGCATGATCGCCACCGCCACCATTAAAAAGGCGTAATGAGATTGTTAGCAGCAATATTAATAGTCTTAACTATCAGTATTTGGTGTCTTGTGCCAAAATCCAACAAGATGTCTGACTGATTCCTGTAATAACAACAAAACCATAATGTGTTTACATGCGACATTTAGAATTATTATTAGAAAAGATATATTTAATTATTTCATTTACATTATTTTTTGTATTATTTTTCATATATTTTATTTTAGTGTTTTCTAGTCAAGACGTGCTAATTTGTAGCTCGTTTTTTTATATATATACTGACACCTAGTGGTGTGGAGGATGTATAATCAAAAAATTAGGCATTGATTGACAATTTCTGCAAACAGAAGTGTTGCATAATAGGGTTTTGACTTAAATTAAATTATATTTAGCTGGTCATGTTATCTCAACATGGCGGACTCCATTGGGATACCTGCTTTGTAAAAATTAAGCATCTTTTATTGGGCCAGTGATATTCTTGAGACTTGAGAATCTATGTGAACATACATTATTTAGCTTTTTGTATAAATGTGCTATGTTTAAATATTTTTTACTGCAATACAGTACAACCCAATACTGCAATACAGACAGAAATACCATTTATGAAAAGCATGTATTGCTTTGCAGTTTTTCCCCATCCCTCTCTCTTTCGGAATGACACTGGGAATACGTTTAAAGGCCTTTTTTGGAGTGAAGAGCCAGAGTTCGGTGTCCTCTGGGCCCTGGAGTGTTTGAATTTAGACTCGCAATGGCACTTCATGAAAATGACAGCTTCTCAGTCCCCTCACAAAAGAAAACATAAACGGAAAATTGCCAAACTCTGCCTGTGGAATTGCCGTTATTATACTGTTATTGAGTTTTCAATAGAAATGTTCAAAGAGAATGATGCACTTGTGTCTTTGTAGCTTTATACTAAGTTCTCCCTATGAAACTTTGTACAGCTCTGGACTCTGTGTGAACCAGTGTTCTGTTAGTATCACTGATATACTATTATAGATTATGTTAATATTTTACATTGGATTTTATTTTTATCTTTTCAGATAGATTTCATAGTTTTGTTTCTTTTATTAGTTTATTA
>JAHKKF010537497.1:6855-22425 GCA_019740295.1 Labeo calbasu
GAAACTGTAATGGACCCTGTTGGTCTCTACTGGTAATTGGTCACCTTCTATTGGTGGCTTGTTAAAACCAATAAATCCTAATGGAATATGTCCTAAAACACTACAGAAAACCATTTTTTAATGGTTTTAATGATTAAAAGTTGATGGTTTGTACTGTTTTTATTGGTATTTGTAGTAGAAACCATTCGAATTTTCTGTGATGGTTCTATTGTTTTTTCAGCAGGGCATTTAGACGAACTGAAAATTAAAATTATATTAACACCACGTTTATTGTCAGTAACGGTAACGGTGCTGTAATGGGGAAAACAGTATTCCATTTGATTACTCATTACTGAGAAAAATAACATCGTTAATAACGCCGTTAATTTATAATGCCGTTCTTCCCATCACTGATTATCTGTCATATAAAGCAATCATGTCTCTTTAATCTATTCAATTTATATGGATTACTTCACAATGTATTTTCGTACTTTTTGAAGCATGGAAATTTTGATCATGTGAACTTTCAATGGATAGCAAAAAGAGAAAGAAAATGATCATCATTCATGTTTTAAAAATGAATAAGAAAAGTTAACAATGACAGAATTTTTATTTTTGAGTGAACTAACCCTTGAACTTGTACTAAATCCAGAACTTTCCTTTAACAGTAGGACTTTCAAAAAGTCCAACCCAACCACTAGCCTCAGTGCAACAACATATCCACATGACCTCTTAAGTGGGCAGCAGTTGTTCAGACTTCACTGGTCGACAAACCTAAGCGCACCCATGTGTTTTTGACCGAGTGTAACTCCGTACGGCTGCCCATCCCATTGCAGAACACCACACGACTGACCGCAAGAATGAAGCCATGCTCCCTCCTCGACCAAAACTCAGCATGTGGAGCACACTGGAATTCAGCGGTGCAAGCAACAGAAAAGAAACCAATAAAAAGAAGGAAAACAGTCAAAAGCTTCACCATCCTGGAGGCTGTTTTATAGAGAGTGTGTGGCAAATTAGCAGCAAATTGACAGGAAAGAAAACCTCTAATTGGTGTGGAATCGTAAAAGCTGTGAGAGTCGTGCATGGTGGTTTTATGCATTGTGTTACTCAGAGAAGCCAGAGAGGGCAGGAAAGAGTTAATGTTACAGTGGTGCTGTACTGCACGGCTCCACTCCAAATGAAATATCAACAGCATGTCCCAGAGTGCTGAGCGAAGAGTGCGAGACAGGAAAGGAGCTAAAGAAGAGAGAAAGACATAGGAAAACAAAAAATGGAGCTGTGCGATGGAAAAAAAGAAAAAGGAGGGAAACAGAGAGAGACAGCACAAAAGATGATTTGGCGTGTGGGCTGATCTTAAGACCTGAAACACTGATCCTTCAGACATGGCACAAAAAGTGTGGGACATCAAACTTGCTACTGAAAATAGCAATGTTTCCATTAGATGATCATTAGAATCTTTCATTTGCTGTTAGACACTCTGTATTTTATCAAAATGATTACACTACATTATAAATCCACCAGCAGACCAAAACTAAATAATTCACATATATTAAAATATATTAAACTGATACATATGTGCCTTAGTAGAAATAGTATTTGGAATAACCTCAAACTACATTTAAAAAAAAAAAAAAACATACACTACCAGTCGAAAGTTTTTGAACAGCAAGATTTTTTATGTTTTTTAAAGAAGTCTTTTCTGCTCACCAAGCCTGCATTTATTTGATCCAACGTACAGCAAAAACTGTAAAATGTTGTGATATATATAAAATATACAACGAAAACTTAACCATTTAAAATAACTGTTTTCTATGTGAATATATTTTAAAATGTAATTTATTCCTTTGACCAAAGCTTTTTTCAGCATCATTACTCCAGTCTTCAGTGTCACATGATCCTTCAGAAATCATTCTAATATGCTGATTTGCTGTTTAATAAACTTTTATTATTCTTATTATTATCAATATTTAAACCAGTTGAATATTTTTTTTCAGGATTCTTTGATGAATAGAAAAATCCTAAAATCAGCATTTATCTGAAACAAACAAAAAAAAGCTTTTGTAACATCATACACTATACCATTCACAGCTTGGAGTCAGTATAAAGTATTTATTTATTTATTTATTTATTTATTTATTGAGGGAAAGAAATTAATACTTTTATTTAGCAAGGATGATTTAAATTCATCAAAAGTGAAAAAAGATTTCTATTTAAGATACATGCTCTTCTTCTGAACTTTTTATTCATCAAAGAAACCTAAAAAAATATACTCAGCTGTTTTCAACATAATAATAATAAAAAATGTGTTTTTTTTGGAGCAGCAAATCAAAATATTAGAATGATTTCTGAAGGATCAAGTGACTGAAGTAATGATACTAAAAATCAGCTTCGAAATTACAGGAATAAAGTACATTTTAAAATATAATCAGATAGAAAAGACTTATTTTAAATAGTAAAAATATTTCAAAATTTTACTGTTTTGCTGTACTTCGGATCAAAGAAATGCAGGCTTGGTAAGCAGAAGAGACTTCTATAAAAAAAACATTAAAAATCTTACTGTTCAAAAACATTTGACTGGTAGTGTACCTTTTTAATTCTTTGCAGCTTTTAATTTGAAATTAACACTAGTGACAGTAAAATACCAGCAACTTTTATTCCTTTTCAAACTAATTATGTTTCCTGTGACAGTCTATTGACTAACTTTTTATGCGGTTTCTTGCATAACACTTTGTTATGACCTCAAAATGCTTAATATTTTTTGCATAATTTGTAAGCTAATACATTTTTATGTTTGTTCCATACATAACCAGCTCCATATGTATGACTTTTCCAATGTAGTAAACTTGCTCAGTAGCTCACCTGGTATAGCATTGCATTTGTGATGCACTCAAGTATGATTCCTGTGAAAACAGCTCAAAGACTTGTAAATCCACACCAAAATGGCATGGTTGCAACAGCAAAAGCACTTTTATATACTTTATATTTGCTTTTTATAACACTATAGGTGAGGTTTTAGTGTAGGTGGCACTTTGTTTTCAAACAACAGATTAACTCACTCAGTACAGGAAAAACTTAATGTGTTTTTAAGGCCACTCACTGGACATGAAAAGCAAACTGAAAAGCTTTAATATGATTTGTTAGCATTAAACAACTTTCAGAACTGTGTATACACAGGTTATCTGTCCACTTGGGGGAAAATATAGTTTAAATGGTGAGTTTAATGCTAAAATCACTTTAGGATGTAACAAAGTTGACTGTTGTGGCATCAAATCTTTGACTCAGAAGTTTTGAGACCAGTGTAACCTTTTATTTGTTTGGCTGACTGCATTTTATGTTGATCAGACTGTCAAGTTTGAATTGCTAGAATATGTGGGGTGTGTGTGCATGTGTGTGCGATCGAATAGCTGAAACATAAAATAGGCCACTCCATTAATTTTGGTCATACAGATAAGAGTTAGACATAATTCGAAGCTGCAAAGTGTTTACTTTTATTTTTGCACACTCACAGTAAAAACAGAACATTTGTGCTTTTAGAAAATAAAGCAATAAAACAGGATGCACATTCTGTCATCTCGGTTCTCGGTTTTATTTCTGTGAACTTGTTTGTGGAGTGCCGCGCCTCACTGTTAATTATTTAAGTCAGATATATTTTGCATATTTATACCTATCATATATAGAATATGAATGTATTTTATTTTTATGACAACAAATTTTATTTTTAATGTAACTTACATATACAGTTTCCATCATCCTGGCGACCTATTTTTAACCCAGGGTTTGAAAACCTGTGCCCTAGGCTGTAGTTAGGTCCATGCAGAAACTTGTAAACAATGCTTTTATAGTTGTGGCATCACCAATGACGTCATTGAATGTTCCAGGAAAACTGAAGTTGTATTGTCAGTGTCAGTTACAGCGCCTTTTAACTGCTGTTTTGGATCCGGCAATTATTAATTTACAAATTAAGCACTGGAGTATTCCAATGAATCACGCAATGCTAACATATGCACTTGTCAAATTACTGGCATTTGCGCCATTATTTAACACCCAAAAAAGCATGTAAACTATTTTGCGCTTGAAATGACTGCAATTATTGTTGCTAGGATGAGGCACCGCAGAAAACAGAGAGCACGTGGTACCACATGTGCCAGAAGAACACATTATTCGAACATATCGTTTGCCAAACCATGTTATTTTTAATTTGCTTCAGGAAATAAAAGATGACTTGGAACCCTCAACCAGAAGTCACACAATACCAGATCTATCAAAACTTCTAGCTTTTCAACATACTGTGGTTTCTTCATTTCTTAATTCTTTATTTGCGACTACGCGAATTTGCGGTGCACTTGGTATATTGCGTTGATCAATATGTAAATGAGATTTTGAGTCTGTGTTCTTTAATTTGCGCATTGTTAGTAAATCAGTCGAAATTTCCCCTTCCATTGGCGCTGTTTTGAAACTGCGCTCTCGTGCTAATTTGCCCTGTTTAGTGAAACTGACTCAAGTAAACTAGTTTTTTTTTTTACCCACCCTTAAACAATAAGCAAAAACAAACCTGACTTTTATTGCCACTTTTGGCTGCCAGACTGTCGCCTCCTGTTTAATACGGCAGTTTTAGGCTACAATAAGCTGTGAAGTGGACCAGACTTTATGCTAATAGTCTAAAGTCTGGGTATGTGAGACTATTTGCTCCTACCCACCATCAACCACTAACAACTGCCTGGGGAACATAAATACACCACCAATCATTACTTATAGCCAGATTATAGAGCTGACAGGCCTGCTGAGATTATGTCAGGGCAAGCTCTCACAGGCTGATGGGATAATATTAGACCGAAAGACAGCGAGTGAGAGAGAGAGAGAGACGCTAAGGCACAGCAGGGCAGTTGAGTTTAAGGGCCTGGGTTTTCCTTGGCACTCTCAGCTCCATGTGTATCTGGTGAGGGTCTAAGCTCTGGAGATAGTGCTGGGGAAACTGATACTGGCAGCAAAGGGAGGGAGAGGGGAATTCTGCTGATCACAATAAGGCCTCTTTTCTCTGAAAATGTTATCAGGTTCAATTAGGGAAAGGACAGGCTTGGCTTTCTTTTTATAGTAGAGTGCCTAGGGCTGTGTGACATGTAATTACATCGTAATGTAACCTGAGAGCTTGTCTGCAGTTTATGGTCTGCTAGTTAATTACAGTGTGTATGATGTTACCGTAATGTTTGAGTGGTTTACTGCACTGATATTGGTGATAATTTTAGTGTATTTTGTTTTTACAATGACGGAACCAACTAAACATGAATACAGTGGCTGCCGAATGCTGCTCACATTCTTGATTATAAATCAAACTCGCCCTTGAGGTCCACACTTTGGTTCGTGAGGGTGTATGGGAGCATGAATTGGGGACAATCTGTAGTGCTGATATTCAAGTCAACTTGAATCAAAGTAGACTCAGTTTCCTTTCTTTATGCATATTCAAAGTCTTGTACATCTTAACATGTCTTAACCAGTAACTTCAACTGCATAAAGAAAACCTGCCTGATGTTTATAATAACATTTTCAATAAAAATTTTTAATCTCCTATTAACTCAACAGAATGAATGCCAATACTAGGGAATACCAATATGTGGTGGCTACACTCTTCACAATATCATGAGCAATCCAGTTATCTATTATAGATTAGTGATGTACACCAGAAACAGACTTTACATATGGATACAAGACAAAATCAAATGCACGAATTTGGGCAGGATTACAGTCTAGATGTTCCACACAGTACTTTCCTTACTGTATGATTAAGTAACCGAGCCACTGATATAGTCCACATCTCCAGAGCTTTTTCTGAAAGTCGAAAAGTATTACTTAAACTATTACTTTCCCTTTGCTTCCTCCCATTTCCATGCATTTTTTGCTCCACCCTATTATATAAGTTTTGAATGTTTTCCAGATAGGTCCTGTAGGTCCAATAAAATATCTGTGGGAAACACCTATGATTAAAAATCCATATGAGGAATCGTTATATGCACAATACACCAGCTCTGTTCCAAAACCTGAGCTGCCTACTAAGCATTTTAAAACATCATAGTTGTGCTCTCAATGCAAAAGGTGTTTCAAAATGTGGGCAGCAGCATTATGTATGCCTCCTCCACGGTGAGGCAATCCCAGAATGCACTGCAATAATTTCAGTTTGAATAAATATTCATGATAATGGAGCAGAGATAAATGGCAATTATAAATAGATTTCATGTAATACTCAAAAGCATTTATAAAAGATAAATAAACTTGTTTGTGCACTGAAACGCAGATTGCTATATATATATACTGAAAAACTAAATGATTTAAATTCTGTCAGGAAACCAAATAACAGCATTTTTAGCATGAAAGTGTTCTCCTACTTGACTGACCTAATTGTTCTCTCTCTCTCTCTCTCTCTCTTTCTCAACGTGTGCCTATTCTTTATCTTTCGCTAACTCTCTCTCTTTCTTTCTTGCTCTCATGAGCACAGGGATTCGTCTCGTCTGACACGTAGAGATCATCTAATACCATCAAAGGAAGCAGGAAGATAAAACGATAGTGTATTAAAATAAGACTTAACCATTTCACTGTGTGTGTTGAAGGTAAAGAACCTCGGTATTTCCCGAGTAACCCGCACAGTGCCTTCATCCGCTCCAGGCATCATAAGGGTTTAAGTTCCCAGTCCCAGCTCCCATTCCTGCCTTCCCTCCATCTCTCCATCTTTTCCCACACTCACATGCTCTCTAGAGGCACTGGATGCAGAATCATGACTTCAGGCAGAAAAATCACCATAGCATTACCAGGTTTTACCACACCATTTGAATGCTCATCTTGCAAACATATCTGTGCATCCCACATTGTTTGCACGTTCGTCAAACAACCACAAACAACAGCCTTGTAGTATGCACTCTTGTTTTAGCAAACAGCTGATCATGCATTCGACGCATACAGAAAATCTGCATACTGTATTCAGTGTGCATACAATAGATTGCTGAAAAAAAAAACATACTGTACAAGTAGCATGGCATTGTGCTGTTTTAAAATGAGGAATTTATCATCTGGATCACTGCTGAATCAATTAGCTTATTGTATCATTGTGTTATCATTGTGTAAGCACTATAACGTCACAAACATGTAAACAGCTCTACATATATAGTTGCATATTATATGTAAATTTATTTGCATACATATAGTACACTCATGTACTGTAAAGCAATATAATACTATATAGCAAATCTCACCTGCCTAATTTCATCACTAAATATAAACTATATTATCACACAGCTCTTTATGCTACGACAGCGTTTTATTGGCTTGTTAAAAAAAAATCTAAATTTACAAGATTAAAGTCGTAATATTTTGAGAACGCCACATTCAAGAATGTTAAAAATACATGGTTGTAATAGATGTATTGTTTGTATTTCACTATAAAACTGACAGAATTTGAAAGCTGAGACTTTGGAATAACTTCCGGTGCTCCCAATGGGCCATTTGCATGCACAATAGGCTATATATACTCGTGAAATATTATAACTTTAATCCCGTAATCACTATGAATTAATATTCATAATTTTGACTTTATTCTCAAAATATTTTGACTTTATTCTTGAAATATTTCGCCTTTATTCTCTAAATATTTGGACTTTATTCTCATAATATTTCAACTTTATTCTCGTAATTGCGACTTTATTCTCGTAATTGCAACTTTATTCTCTAAATATTTCTACTTTGCTCTCGTAGTATTTCAACTTCATTCTCACAATATTTCGACTTTATTTTTGTAATTTTGACTTTATTTTTTAAATAATTTGACTTTATTCTCATAGTATTTTTACTTTATTCTTGTAATTTCGACTTTATTCTCGAAATATTACGACTTTATTCTTGTAGTATTTCGACTTTATTCTCGTAGTATTTCGACTTTATTCCCGTAATATTTTGCCTTTATTCTTGTAATTTCGACTTTATTCTCAAAATATTACGACTTTATTCTCGTAGTATTTCGACTTTATTCTCGTAATTTCGACTTTATTCTCAAAATATTACGACTTTATTCTCGTAGTATTTCCACTTTATTCTCAAAATATTACGACTTTATTCTCGTAGTATTTCGACTTTATTCCCGTAATATTTCGCCTTTATTCTTGTAATTTCGACTTTATTCTCGAAATATTACGACTTTATTCTTGTAGTATTTCGACTTTATTCTTGTAATATTTAGACTTTATTCTTGGAATTTTTACTTTATTTTCAAAATAATTTGACTCTATTCTCATAGTATTTTGAATTTATTTTTGTAATATTTCGACTTTATTCTCGTAATTTCGACTTTATTCTCAAAATATTACAACTTTATTCTCGTAATTTCTACTTTATTCTCCAAATATTGTGACTTTAATTTGAGATTTTTTTATTTTTTAACATGGCACTAAAACGCGTTGTATTATACAAAATAGGATATATAAGATTTTCAACTTTATCTGCATACATACAATTTATGCACTTGGTACAGTACATACTATGTAGTATTAATATTTATCAACCTCTTGATTGCTTGTATTGGTAAAACATGTAAACTAAAGAAAGAAATTAAAGACATTTTTTAATTTTTTTTTAAAATAAAGGTCTACTTTTATTTAGCAAGGTTGGATTAAATTGATCAAAAGGGACAGAAAAGACGTATAATGTTACAAAAGCTTTCCATTTCAGCTAAATGCTGTTATTTTTAACTTTCTATTGATCAAAGAATCCTGAAAAAAAGTAAACAACTGTTTCCAACATTGATACTAAAAATAAATGTTTCTGGAACAGCAAATTAGCATATTAGAATGATTTCTGAAGGATGACACTAAAGACTGTAGTAATGATGCTGAAAATTCAACTTTTGCCAACACATGCATAAATTGCATTTTAAAATATATTCAAACAGAAAACAGTTATTTTAAACTGAAAAAAATATTGTTTTTGCTGTATTTTGGATCAAATAAATAAATACATTTCTGTGGCATTAGTAGCACCAAAGAAAATAGCAAAAACAGCTGTTTCAGCTCCTTTTGTTCAGACAAACAGGTAGTCCAACCATTAGCTGAGGTGACATGTTGAAGCTGACATGTTGGGCTGCATATAGAAAACTGGGCAATGATTTGAAATGTCAGCAGTGTCTCTAGAAACTTCACAGAAAAATGTTTGGCAAGTTCATCACATGTGCGCAGTCCGGTTGTATAATGTAACGTGTTCTTGCGTCACTGCAGTAGCAAACTTTAATACAGTGCAGTTTAAATATCAGTGTCATTAAAACAGATGTGTTATTATTCAGGTAGCTGTAAACACTGATAGTTCTGTTACAGTTAAGGACAGTTTTCCATAAACACTTAACATAATGTAATGTAATGCAAGGTCAAAGAGAAAAGAACAGCTCTGTTGAACAATATGGCTATGTGATATAATAACTCAATTTTAAAAGCTATAATGAGGTAAATCAGGCCTAAACTGAAGCAGTTATACTCTACAATAAAAGAAGCTCTATCATATCACAGTCAACCATACCGGATACACGTCTGATTTAATTTGCAAAACAATCTGGTCCATACACCACGCAAAACCAACTGAAACAAAATTTCGAAAACAGAGCAATTGAAATAATTAAATATCATTTGCCAGGAGATCTTGAGTCACTATCATGTACTTAATGCCAGAATGCTTTTTCCTTCCCATGCTGACACTGGCCTTACTCATCGGTTAGAGAGGTGGACTAAGAACAAGTGGTCTCTGCTCATCAGGAGATGAAGAAAGAGCTGATTGTGCGTCATTTTGGAACATCATACAACAAAACACAAACAGTGAAATTTTATAGCCATTATTACAACGCAGGGGCGTGTTTCCCGTTACCTGTGTGCTGTATTGGACATTGTTTGCATTGGTGTTGTGTATCAGCACACACAATACATAACAGCTGTTTAAGATTGAAATCATGGCCAAAACAACCAGGACATACAAGAGTTATTTGAAACGAGGCCAAGTTTACCGGGTAAATACGATAGGTCTGAACTCACACATGCACTTGACAGCAGTGAACAGCGCACTGCGTGTGAGAAGAGTGTATTGTACTATGACCTTGATTTAATTACCTGCGAGCTAACAGAGTTTGCATTAGTTATCTTAACTAAAATTCTGCAGAAAAAAAATTAAGACTTAATTGGATAAATATAATAAATAAAACCCTGACAGTGCAAAATTGGATTTGTCTATAGACTTATATGCAGACCCTTTGCAACAATAAGCAATTTTCAGTATACTGTGTCCATCTTTATTCATAAGAAGACAATGTCTTACCTTTATCTTGTCAGTCCTGCTGAGTTTGTGTTATTGTTCTTTAAAATTACGGTGTTATAAAACATCTAAGCTGTTACTTTCTCAGCAGCCTTGGCTCAGGATATATTTTGATAAAAAAAAAAATTCAGCGACAAAGCAAATTCAGCCTAAAGATGAATCAGGGTTTTTTTTTTTCTTCAAATTTTGCCACGATTCCAGCTTCCATAGCAACAGCAACTACTCTGATTGGCAGATCTTCTGAATTATGGGATTACAGTTCTTCACAGAGAATTCACCAGTTACATCATTGTTAAAGATGTAACCAAATGTTTAGGAGGACCAGATGTAAATGTTTAAGAATCAGTCAACCAATATCAATCAATCAATCAATCAATAATTTGTAATGTGAATTGATGGCTACTTTCTATGAACTTCTCATTCATTTTCATATGATCTGCTTACACTGACAGTTAGGTTTAGGGGTGTGGTTAGGCGTGGACCTTCATGCTTACTTTTTAACCCCTAAAAATTCCACATTGCCATACAAATCACATTGTTCAAATTCATATTGAATCACCACCTCGCAAAACGCTTATGTATTTTCTCATGAGATTGGATTGGAAAAACCTACAGTACATTGATCAAAGGGAATGTACGAAGGGAATGTACAAAGCTCACTGTCATCAATCAATCAATCAATCAATCAATAAAACTATTTTTAAAAAGTAAATGACAAAAAGATGGTGTAATTACTTAATTTTCCTTAAAAACATGGTAGCAATGGCAATGCAATTTTAAAGTAGGCTATGTACTATATGTAAAATCAGATTGTTATTAATTCATTTTACTTTCGTGGTAGGGTATGTAGTTTATCAAAGTAGAATTTAATAATCAAATGAATAAAATGAATTTGAATGGTAAACGGAATAACAAAATATAAATTCTGATGAGCACATTTTTGCCAGAATTACGATTATCCTATTTAGGGACTCTAAACATTTCAGCGTGCAGTAAAATGAAGAGAGACTGTTCACTTTAAAACTAAGACGGTGGCAACAACAGCTAGGCTATGAGCATATTAAAGTAAGCTAATGAAATCTCAAAGTTATGATAAACAATGACTGTGAAAACCTACAGATCTGCCTACCTAGACAGCATTTTGGAATGCTGTCTAGGTACAGTGTAGTTCAATAGGCTTTGAGACGCTGCGCATATTATTCAGCAAAACCGAGTCTGTTCGTGCAAAACAACTTAGAAAGTTAATCTCGCAGTGTCATGTTGCATATTTAATCCCTAAATAAAACATCTCTAGCATGTGTCATCTTCGGCAGTTGTTTAGTGAAGGTGAGAGAGTAAATGAAGATCTTAAATAAATACCTGAACCTGTTGACTCCGCCCCCGCTGCCGCTCACCGCCTCAACTCCTGCCGCGCAGTTTGATCAGCCCGATGCTGCAGTAAAGTTCCCCGTCCGCTCAAGAAAAGAGCAATAAGCGCGTCATTAGGAGCATTCAGATGTGTTTTTGCAAAAGTTGAGAAAGAACCCCGTATGAGGCAGCGGCCATTGGAGAGTCATGTGTGCTGTGTGTGTGTATGTGTGTGTGTGAAACCGAACACGAGTAAATGAACCCGCCCCGTTTCCTCAAAGTCCCGTTAACTCTCTCATCTCCATCTTTGACAGTCTCTAGCCATCACTGCATGTGCTTTTGATATAGCAACATAGCATAACTTTAAATTATTCTATTAACAGACATTATCATATGATATACGTATCAGGGCACATATTAATGTACATTAAATGTTGGTTAATGTTTCTTCATGAATAGCCTATTTATATTGTATTGTGGATTATCTTATATGTGACATCTGCAAATATTGTCCTATTTTAACAAACCATGCATAAGTGAAAGCTTATCAGATAAATCTTAATCTTTGGTTTTGTGATCCAGTGCCACAGATATGTCTAAATAATGCAAATTATATAACTAAATAATGTTTTACATTTACTAATAAGGTTTTACATATTTTAAGTTTTTAAGCGTATTTTAGGGTGCTTTCACACCTGTAGATTGATTGCTTTGTTCCGAAACCACTTATGCGACGTTCACGCCATATCGTAATTACCGTAATTTCGAGATGAAAACGTGACGTTCTACTCGGAGCTGTTTACGTCCTCAGACTCGGAATTATGCTTTTCTATGGCAACACTATCAACGCCTAAACAGAACCTACGTTGGTCAGGTGGTACAGCGGTCATGTGGTACAAGTCGTAGCTCTCAGAAGACTCACAGTTCACAAGTTGTAATTAGGAGTTCTACGAGGACGTGAACGCTTTTTACAAGTTGGAATCTCGTAATTAGGGCAATTCCGATATGGCGTGAACGCACCTTTAATACAAGTCACGCGCGAGTAAACTGTCCTCTCATTGGTCAAGTTCCACCATTTATTTCCCAGGATTCCGCTCAGCTGTCATCCATCAAGATGGAACAACAACAGCTTTGCGGGCTTATTGTTGCATTTTTGTAGCTGTCATTATATGAATTTATCATTTTGAGCAGGATTTGTCGAGAAAACATTTTTAAAATGCACCTACTACAAAGAGAGCAATAAGATGGCATTATAAAATGAAAAGGCGCACTTTGATTTTGAATAGGGAAGACGTGCAAAAACACACACATTCACAGTTTAATTTTATGAGGTATTAGCAAAACAACAAAGCTATTGCTTTTCACAGAACTGTAATTACCCATTATACACTGTAATTTAGCCTGGTTCGTTGGTCTGATGGATCGGATTGTTTTCTCACTACAGCCGAACTGCTCCAGAGCTCATTTTAAATCGAGCCGAGACGTGGTGTAACGAGGAGGTAAGGTGCCTTTTAAGAGCTCTTTGTCAATTCGCAGGTAGTGAAAATAAAATCATATACATGCAACAATGAACACGCTTAGTCCAGCAGATGGTATTAGATGATGGTATTTAAGGCTTAAAGCGGCACTGAGCAGACAGTGAATGGGTACTTTGATGTAATACACAGGCAGCGCCGCTTTAAGTCGAAAGCACCTTTTGCTTTTGTTTGGAGTGTTCGGTGAGTTCCGTCATGAAATATACGTTATTCAACCCGACCAATCAGGGTGTGAACGTATCACTTTGCCTTTAAGTTTGCTTTCTTTAGGTTCGCAGTCAAAAATGCCAGTGTGAACGCTAAGCGGACCAAGACCAAATGTATCATTTTCCATTTTGGTCCGGACCAAATGAACCGAACTACAAGTGTGAACACACCCTTAAAGAGGACATGCCACAGTTTTCAGAGATGTTTGGGGGTTTGATCATGTTAGGTCAATTTTCTATTCTAGATTTTTCTTTCTTTTCTTTTTTTTAACCCTAAGAAAACTTGCATTACAATAAAAAAAAGTACAGAAAGAGGAATTGTAGCTATAGCAGAGCTTCATGTTGTGGGTGCTGCATATAGGCAAAACTTCACTAGTGATAATGTTCAGTGTAATTCTTTGGAAAACTATTTTTGAACACTTTCAGGCACTTTTACAATCATTTGGAACCCAAGTTTTCTTTCTTTCACACACACAAACCACAAAAGCAAGCTTTTGCGCTGAACAGTAAATGCATTATTTCACAACTGAATTACATCTGACTGATTTTCATATTGCATCATGTAAATCTGAGGAAAGTATGTATTGACACTGATGCTGATTGACACTGATGAATATTTGTTCTTCTTGTTGTAAGCAATATAATTTCAGTTGGTATTATGGAAAATGCAATTTAGAAGCATCTTGACTAGCCATAAACATTGGCTCAGCTAATGGTATGAGTTGGCATCTGTCTGTTTGGCCGGCCAATAGCAGACAGAGGCAGTGTTCAGAAAACTTGTTTGAAAGCAGTCTTTTTTTTTTTTTTTCAGTTGCATTAAATTGTTTAGTGCTGAAAAATTACTGACTCTATTTTAGTTTTGTATATGTAGATATTTATCTGTGCACATCATGCATGTTTTATAAAAAGCTGTCTGTAGCTCACAGAGTAGAGCATTGCTCTAGCAATGTCAAGGTCATAGGTATGATTCACAGTGAATGCATGAACTGATAAAAATGTATACCTTGAATGCAGTATAAGTCACTTTAGATAAACTGTCTGCCAGACATAAAATGTTATCTTCCTGTGCCTCTTAAATGACTTGCTTTTTCAGCTGATGTCAGAATTTTTCAACACCTCCCCACCAACCACCAGCTTCTATTTTTGTATGATACACATTTGACAATTCAATAATTTTCTAATGGATAAAATCATGACTCGTCCTGTATTTTGTTTTACTTGAAAATACATTTGACTGGAAAAAAATGGGTTTTGAACAGTGTTCCTTGCTGCCGTATTTTTCCATGTGAAAGACTATCAGAGGTATGGAGCAGCCTAAATTTCTAAATAAAATTTCTAAAAACAAGAATACCAGGGTTGTCTTGGCAATGTTTTGGGCTTAAAACTTAAAATTACTTTAAAAAAACATCTACAGTAATTCATTGAACAGGCTTTTGTGGTGAATATTCTGTTGCAAATGTGTTTGCAAAGAAACCAAAGCTATCATTCTCTTGAAGTTACTGTCACCTTACATGGACTAATTGTTCTGCTGCATATTTGGCTTTAATGTGTAGTTTAGTCTGATCACTTTGACTTGTGCACTGACTGTAATGGAAACCACAGACGTAAAGGAAGTCTGGGATGTTATGTTCCAGATTTAACACATTGTAAATGAGCCCCTTTTCACACACTGTAAAGTGTCTTCCGCACAATGGTCAAAATAAGCTCTTAAAGAGCCCCATGCCTGCCTTAAGAGACATTCATACCCCTGGAATTTAAACAGTGGAAATAAGACAACCTTAAATGTTGTTGCTGCAAAGGATACAGTAAAGCCCACACAGAAATCAGGATGAAAACAATCTGCAGATTCCATCTGTCCATGGACATGAGCAAACACCATAACACATGGGAATCATAACATAATTTTTAATTTCCCAGCTCAAATATGTTATTGCTTTACACTACCGTTCAAAAGTTTGGGGTCAGTAAGACTTGTAATAGTCTTTAAAGAAGTCTCTTATGCTCATCAAGGCTGCATTTATTTGATTAAAAATATAGAAAAAAAAAAAAACAGTAATATTGCAAAATGTTTTTACAATTTAAAATAATGTTTTTTATTTTAACATACTTTAAAATAGAATTTATTCCTGTGATGAAAAGCTGAATTTTTATCAGCTGTTACTCCAGTCTTAAGTGTC
>JAHKKF010537498.1:4291-34005 GCA_019740295.1 Labeo calbasu
TAAATAAAAAATAACATGCATTTTGTATGATCCCTCTTATTTTGGTAAAATAATTAACATTTTGCAGATTCTGCAAGGTGTATGTAAACTTTTGATCTTAACTGTATGTATGACAAACGTATTAACTTTTATTATATTATAATCAACTGTACATTAAAGGGTAAAATATGATATATTAAAAATTAATGACATAAAACTGTCATTATTAGTCAAACCTCCACAAAACTGTATTCCTGTCAAACTCAGTGACAGCAGCATGGGTATTGAAATCTTCAAGTACTCCCAGGTAGCGACATTGTCTCCAGTCCAGATGGCACCTGTGACAGAAACAGTTCAGTGTTGCTATGGTTCGTTTTGTTTGTTTCCATCAACACAATGGGCATAGAGTAATGTCATCTGATTTTGAGGTTACCTAATCTTTGAGACCCAGCAAAGAATGAGCGTGTAAGGATAAACGGCCTCTCCGTGCCACCTGACCGGGTTAGTAAGCCATCAAATGTAGCCATGTGCTGTGAGGAAAAGAAACAATATAACCATGGTCTATATTTATATTACAGGCCTGGTTTGACTGAGCTTACCTGATAGAAGCCATATAAGTTGTGTAGATCCCTGTGTTCCCATCCTCCGTGGTGCACTGCGTCTTTAGGCATTGTCTGCTCTGGCCCGTTAAAGACAGACGGTTCATTCATGTCATTCCACACAAACAAAGATTCTGTTGAGCCCTAATGTAAGTATGAATAAAGAGCAGTTATCTACAGGACCATGGAGATAATTAATTAGTTTTAAGATCAAAATATGCTCAGGAACCACTTAAGTGGTGTTCAATAACTTTCGCAAGCAATACAATTAGATAAAATCTTAATAGTGACTAAAAATTGAGACTCACTTCATATTTGCTTAGAGAGAACTGTCTGGCATACCATGACCTTGTCTTTGAGCTGCTGAAGTCCAAATAACAGGATTCACCTGATGGAATAACGACCACTTCTTGAAATATGAAGCTTAAATTTGATTCAAAACTTCATCTCAATGCAAACAAGTCAATAGGATTATTTTCACCTATTTATGTCAAAAATTAGTCCACCCAAAAATAAAAATTACAAAATATTTTGCTCATTTGTGTTGTTTCAAACCTGTATGACTTTCTTTCTTCTGCAGAATATAAAATGTGATATTTTGTGAAATATTTTTGGTCTCAAGTGCTTTTTGCAATGGAAATCTACGGGTTTGTTTTCCCCAGAAGACAGAAATAATGACAGAATTTTGCTTTTGATTAGTAAAACTATTACGTTTTTTTTTTTTTTTTGTTAATTGAAAAATAAAATAAAATAAATAAATATTAGATGAAAAACTTACATAAAAATTAGAAAGGTTGTCTTAGCAACTAACATAAATAAAATAAGTTTAAGCTGAAGTACTAAAATTACTACAAATAAAATAAAAAAATATGTTAATGCTAAACAGAAAAATATATATATATAATAATAAATGTCATAAGCATGTGAAAATTCTAAAACTTACCCTAAAATTAAAATGACAACTGAAATTATAAAAATTTAAGTGATAATAAATACTATAATAGTATGTAAATAATACTAAAATGACACTGATTTTCATTTTTGGGTGAACTATTCCTTTAATTATTAGTGTAGTAATAATGATCACTAATTAAAATTAATGAGAGAACAACTGGAATTAATATACTGGATTGTTTTGATTTTTACCAGTTTCTAACAGTTTCAACAACTTTCAAGGCTTTTTTTCTGTATGACACTACACACAGTTTTGTATTGGATCTTACCTGGCCAACACGTTCCTTCATAAACAGCACCTTCTCTGTTCTTCACAAAACAGCCTCCTTCTTTAGCTTCACAGTAAAGCGGCCAATCAGGATCAATCTTGATGTGCGGGTCACTAATAACGACCAACTAAACAGACATATATTAAGCATAAAACACTTTAAACCTTAATGCCTTTAGCTTTATAACCCCAGTATTTTACCTTCCTGTTCTTCTTCTGGAGGTGATGCTGTAGTTCTGTTGGGTTTGGAAAAAGCTTGGAGTCCCACGTGAAGTAGCGCTTCCCATTTGTGTGCTCTATGTCCAACCATATGACATCATACGGAATACCGTGGAGGTCAAATCCAGCATCCACCGCTTTCACATCRGCCTCGTCCTCGTAGTTCCAGCGGCACTGGTGATAACCCAAAGAGAAGAGCGGAGGAAGAGCCTGGTAGCCTGTTGGCAGAGAAATACTAAAGGAACCACTGTATAGACCTTACAGAAACACGTGCGCAACTATCTTTGTAATTTTGTCTTTGAACTTCCGTTTTACTTATTGTAGAGTTAATAAAATTTATCATGAGCATTGTAATGTTCAAGGCGGATGTAATAACAAATGCCAGTACACTGAAAAGAATTTAAAACGAGCAGTTCATTCATAAATTCACACAACCTTACCTTCATTCTACAAATGGACAGAAGACAACAAGAGCAGAGCTAAAGATGGGTGGAGCTACATAAGGTCTCCACATTTATATCCACCTTATTTTTAAAGGAAACCCGGGGTATTATGACATGTATGGCTTAATATAACCTAAATGATGTCTCTTACTGAACCATGTCATAGAAAAGCCATGAAAGATTTACATTAGGGGTGGGCGATAATCACGATAATTTTTTTCATATCAGTCAATTTCAATAATTATCACGATAAATGTCAAATCTTTATGTCTTTCAAGTTCAAAGTCAGATTTGTGCTCCGAAGTCATTAGTTTTCCTTAACAAAATAAATATCTAAATAGAAAACTGTATTTCTGCATGTTCTAATGAGTCTTGTTTCAAATCAAGAAACAGGTTTGGGTTGTCCGATAATGAAAATGATAATGATAATGATAATAATAATAATAATATCACTTTTTTGTCTCTTAGAAATACACATGTGATAGTATCTTAAGGATGCAGAGGTAAATTTTTGTTCATTATCAATCCGTAACATCTGTAAGAATTGTAGCAACCTCAGTTTTATATGGTTAAATTTATTCTGACCCAGTTTTTTTTTTTTTAATTAAGCACTGGTCTCCCATAGTAGCAAGCTTACATTTTAAATCATGATAAACACAGTTAAAACCACACATAATGGTACCTCAATACCATGGTAAAAATATAACTACGTGGTTTTATAGGTAGCCTATTTGTATGAAAAACGGTAGTCTAAAAACATTCAGTATAAACTCACACATGCTATAGCTTAATCACAAATACATACGTACTATAATTATATACCATTACTCCTGTAATAAAATTCAATGTGAATATCCCACATTTCTGCCACAATACCACGGTGCAGTGAGTGTTGCTACAGTAAATCCATGGCAAATGATGGCGACGTGTAGACTGAAAAACCTTCTTACTGTCTCACAGCTTTAGACTATTTTGAATTACAGAGTCATTTGTGTTCATCGCAGAATTCAAGTGTTTCACATTGGATCTCACAGCGCTGCTTAGTGCTCTTGTGACGGAGCCGTTCACATATCGCGTTTTTTGTTCGTTATTTCAAATGTAGGCGCGCGTCAGCTGCGCTCATAACTAGAGCGACGCGGTTGCGACGCGCTCGGTTTTTGCAGGCCGCATCAAGGCTGCGTCCGAAAGCGTAGATATCGCCCAGCCTTAATTTACGTTATTTAAAAAAGCAACAACTTCATATTATACATATTTTGGACCATGGGGGGCGCCATTATGAAATGGTTGTGCTCGGTGAGCTACTGCTGCTACCTGTTGCTTTTTTTACTACAGCACAGTTCAGAACTCACAATTCTGAAAATAAAATACTGATATGATGGCCACAGCTACTGAAAGAAGTCTAAATGCCCTGGATATTGAGTGAAATACACGCTGTGAAACTTGCGGCGACAAGCTAACATCCTGCCAGGATTGCATCTAGTTTCTTGCCTCTGCAGTTTGTAAGCTCTTTCAGTAGCTGTGGTCTACTATAAGCTTCAAAGGCATCAGGGCTGAAGTGGAGAGAACAAAGACGTGAGTCTTTAGGAACATTTATGCGTCCACAGGTATCTTCCCATTCTTTTCTCCTCTTATCGCTAAGAAAGCAGTGAAGACTTACATCACTTCTCTTGTCGCTCTTTACAACTAAAACAACAACAATGTGGCATCGTATCAGTATTTTATTTTCTGAGTTGTGTTGCAGTAAAAATAGCAACAGTTAGTGCCAGTATCTCACTGAGTGCAGTCATTTCACTCACTGAAATAACTAATAATTAATTAATTAATTAATTAAAAATATAATACAGTAAATTATTATGAAATAATACACAAAAGTTTTATTTTATTTTATTTTAGACCTAATTTTAGCTTTTAGTTATACCACCATTGACATTATTTGGGGGATGTCAGTACCTGTGAGTTGAGCGTACTGAGAGAACACCTGGGCAGCTGTTGGTCCCAGCAAAATGAAACAGTCGATTGTGCCGCTCTCTGATATCCATCTCACATCAGTCTGTGGTAAGATCTTGCTTTTCTTCCCTGGTGGTTCATCCTCATCCTGTTCAGAGGACAAAAGAAACAATATACATCTTAAGATCTTAAGTTTAGACTATTCCACCGGAAGTCATTTAAAAACTTTGCAGTATGTAACTTCATGTTATATAACTAAACACCATTATAACTGTTTCCAAACATTTCTCCATAGTCATTTGAATAATAGAACTGCACCTCATTTGGCTCGGGGTTGTACTTCACATCCACCAGAGTCTCAGAGGCGTTCAGCCAGAACACTCCAGCTGTCCTCTCCAGCTTGTGAGCTAGCAGGAAGGGGACAGAACCATAAAGACCCAACCTGCTATTGACGTCATAGCCAAACACATCCAAGTTGTACAGCCGATATGCCTCAGTGACACTGTGAAGTAAAACAAAATTTAGTTCTGGGTATGGATAGTTCTCAACCACATTAGTTTTGAATGCGTTTGAAATATTTAATGGAGAGAGCTACCTTGTGTCCTTCAACACCAGTGTATCAGCATGTTCAGGAAGACCATACGTATGGTTGAACCCATGGAGCCTTAAGTCCATTCCCACAGAACTAGGACCTAAATTAATAACATTAGCAATTATATGTAGTTTTACTGTACTGTAGTTGTGGTGTAGTTATGCATCATTAGGAAAACACCCTTAATAATAATACAAAACTGCAATAGAGTTTGAAAATGAACAATGGTGGTTCACCATTTGCCTTTATGTCCTCAAACTGTCTGAATGTTTCCTTCCACAGTCCACATCGATCTTCATCTTCCTTTGAGATGGAAGAACATGCTTTGTCACAAAGGATAGCTCTTTCAATAATACATTTTCACATTAAAGCCTATATTCTCACCTGGTTTGAATCTGAAGATGACCTACAAGAAATTTAAAAATAGTGTTAAATGTGAAAAAACAATATTTGCAAGCATTACCAAATTTGTTTTTATGGGAGTACGAAGAACAGTATCATATATATTGTTTCTAATACCTAGCTGGATCTTGCAGAGTCTCAAAGTAGAGTTTGTTTTCTGGGTTGAGTGTGACAATCTCCTCCCCATCACAGGAAATCTCCAGTTTGAAAGGAGAACAGGACACCAGCAGCTTGTACTGTCCCAGACCCCAAGTTAGACATACACAGTCCTCTCTTTTCCAATCAACTCTCAGCCTGCAAAGCAATAACAATGATGAACCGGCAGTAGCAGATCTAGAAGAGATAACTGAGGTGTTTTACAATTGTTGAGGAGAACTGTGAAGGCGATGACCTACGGCTCATATCTCAGGTCTCTAACCAGTACGTCTGAAACATGGTAGCGTGGTTTTAACGGTTGTAGCTCATCAATAGAAACTCTGACCGTTCCACTCTGGGTTGCCTGTATTTGAAGGCACAGCCGATCCTGTAAGGTGCAAATAGTTGCTTTCACTGTTACGTTTTGATATTTTTACATAATCTTTGAAAAAGACACTACTATTCCTACTACAATATGGACATAATTTCTGTTCACTTTGTAATATTTTACACAGTGGGTGAAAATGTTTTGAATTTGAAGATCAGGGTAAATATAACTTATTTTGTCTTCTGGGAAACATCTAAGTATCTTCTATAGCTTCTGAAGGGCAGTACTAAATGAAAGAAATATGATATTTAGGTAAAATAAGAAAAATGTACACATCTTCATTCTGTTCAAAAGTTTACACCCCCAACTCTTAATGCATCAGGTTTCCTTCTGGAGCATCAGTGAGCGTTTGAACCTTCTGTAATAGTTGCATATGAGTCTCTCAGTTGTCCTCAGTGTAGAAAAAATGGATCTCAAAATCACACAGCCATTGTTGGAAAGGGTTCAAATACACAAACCAAAGAATTTGTGAGACCTCAAAGATTTTTCTGAAGAACAGCAGGCAGTTTAACTGTTCAGGACAAACAAGGGACTCATGAACAACTATCACTAAACAAAAAACCCCTCTTATTTTGGTAAAATAATTAACATTTTGCAGATTCTGCAAGGTGTATGTAAACTTTTGAAATCAACAGTATATTTTCTCTCTCTCTCTCTCTCTCTCTCTCTCCTTTATATTAAAAAAATATTTTCAGAAAATACATATTAAATTAATGTTAAGATTTCGATTTCAGATTCTATTAAAGAAATGTATAAAATCAATCCTGTATCACATTTTCCACAAACATATTAAGCATCAACATTAATAATAATAGAAAATAATTCTTGAGCACAAAATCAGCATATTAGAATGCTTTCTTAAGGATTTTTACAATATATTAAATTAGGAAAAGTTTATTTTTACTTGTAATAACAATATTAATTTAATATTTTAAAATGTAATATTTTTTAAAAATGTATATTTTACAATAAAATTAAAATAAAATTTTTATTTTACAATATGTGACCCTGGACCACAAAACCAGTCTTAAGTCGCTGGGATATATTTGTAGCATTAGCCAAAAATACATTGTATGGGTCAAAATGATTAATTTTTCTTTTACGGCAAAAATCATTAGAAAATTAAGTAAAGATCATGTTCCATGAAGATATTTTGTAAAATCCCTACTGTAAATATATGAAAACTTAATTTTGGATTAGTAATATGCAATATTAAGAACTTTATTTGGACAACTTTAAAGGTGATTTTCTCAATATTTAGATTTTTTTGCACCATCAGATTCCAGATTTTCAAATAGTTGTATCTCGACCAAATATTGTCCTATCCTAACAAACCATGCATCAATGGAAAGCTTATTTATTCAGCTTTATATGATGTATAAATCTCAATTTTGAAAAATTGACCAAATTTTGTGATCCAGGGTCACATATTAGCTTTGGTGAGCATAAGAAACTTTTACAAAGCCCCAAACTTTTTAATGGTAGCATGGTACCACGGTACTAAATGACCACATTAATGTATAATGGATTGTGCTTTTTTCATGGTAATGCATTAAAACATGTTTTTTTTATTTATGCTTTTTTGTTTTGTTGTTAACTTTTGTAATTGTTGGTCTAAATACCCCAAATATGATGGTCACCTTATGTGAGGCCCCCTTTCCAAGATATGAAACTAATTTGTTTATTCCTTAAAGTGAAAATCATATTTAGATTAAACTCATGATTATGCTTCAGTCTTTAGAAAGCAGAATTAAAAAATAATATGAAATTCAGTAAATGTGTTAAACATACTCTGGCAAGCATGCTGTGTACATGTATAGCATATTGCGCAGTGTAGGTGTATAAAAACAAACAAACAAACAAACAAACAAACAAACAAACAAAAACAGTGTCAGTCCACCTGAGAGTCCCGCTCACAGAGCTCCAGACTGGCTCCTCTATCTGTAAGCACTAAAGTCTCGAAGGAGGCAAAGTACTGAGACACTGCTTTATCTCTCTGCCGCCTATGGAGTTCAAAGGTCAAACAAATTAAAACGTATTCAATTTATTACATGTACATTAATTTTTGAGACTTCTACAATTATATATTCTAATAATATTCTAATATAAATATATAATGTTATACATTAAAAAAATAATATTGATATATACCTGTAGAATATGATGTCATGGTTTTTCTTAAACTTCTCTTGAAAGTCACCCGGCACGATACTGTAATATAATAGTGTACATACTCAGTACATAATCACAGTGCATATTACGGTCCTGGTCTAATATTTCTAATACAGTGATCTGCAAGCATATGCTACATGTCCTGCAAGACAGTAAGTATAACAAGACATCGCTTACAAATTAAACAACGTGCTTTTGGTCACGTTATGCGTGTCCATGAACATCGTTACAATGTTGCAGCTTTGTTATATACCTCTCAAAAGATTCAGCTGAAACATTCACCTCCATGATTCCGCCAAATGAAGAGGAAGTTATTTGATAGGACTAGAGGTGTGTTCTTTCTACTGGGCGACAAACTAAAAAATGTAATGTGTCACAAAGCAATTCCTCAAAGGGGGCGCAAGATGGCTCAGACAGCCGAATTAATCCGTTCAGCCGCATTCAAATCTCCATGCGCTACTTGAGGTACTTGAAAACGTTTGTAATACCTTAAAATATTAATTTCAGCTACTGTTTGACATACAAACAGGAGCTTGAGTCATCAGTATGTATAAAATACGTTTAAACTTCATGTGTACATTAATCACTAACGACGGTGATTGGTCCTTCCTGAGTAGCGTTGAGAAAAGTAACAAATACCAGATGACAACGCCATTGACGCTACTTCAACAACTGTAACAATAAGAAAAACGCCAGGGCTAAGCCACGCCCATTTGTTAACTGGTCCGTTCTTCTAAATGCCGTTCTACTAGTTTTCAGTTGTGGTTCTTTGAGCCCTGTGACATTTTGCGTCGAAATGTCACACTGTCATCGATTGAATCCGTGATTGGATAGTCGCTGGCAGTGTTGGGGAAAGATTTAAAAGTAACGGATTACAAAATTGCATAACTCCAAAAAATAAATAAATAAATAAAATAATAATAATAATAATAATAATTGCGTTAGTTCCTTTTTGTGAAAAGTAATGCATCACGTTACTTTTGCGTTACTTTTTTTCACCTGGACTGGGCTTGCTTATTTATTTTTAATAACAGAAAACCCAAAAGTTATATTTTTGGCAACTATTTAGCTCCTTTCACACCAAAAGTGAAACTGATAAGCCGCAGGCTGAAGGAAGTGCCTCTGGTCTGCACCTCACTCCCAATTTCTCTCAACATAGGACAGGAAATGTACGTGTCAATGTATAAATCAGAAAACAAAGTAATTTGCATTACTTATTTGAAAAAGTTACTTTACTAGTTACTTGAAAAAGTAATCTGGTGTAATTCGCGTTACTATTGCATTACCCCCAATACTGGTCACATTTTTATTTTTCAAAAATAGTATTAATATTTATCTTCTTCCTTCCTTTTGAGAATTGCCATTTTGAAGGACACGTTATAGTCTTAAATGAGATAAGTGGAACCATGTATTCAGTGATTTTATATCCTTAATTTTTTCCTCCTCATCATGCAACTGTACCAGGAAAAATGTTTTATGGCCTTATTACCAGAGCTGGGTAGATTACAAATTGTAATCAGTTACATGAAAAACAAAATTGTAGTTAGTAACATAATCCATTACGTTACACATTTTAGATAATATAATCAGATTACTTTTAGATTACTTTTGTTTGCAATGATTTAAACAAGATAATCTTACCATACTGACATATAAAAATACAATTTGTTGTTATTAACAACATTAAGTGCATTAAACCTTATATTACATCAAGGTTTCCCAAACTGGTGTAATGAAAAGCAAATTCATTAAATCATAAACATTTTTAAATTAAACTAAAGAATTTTAAAATCAATAAAAAAAAAATTCAAAAAAACAAAAAAAATGAAGTATTTTATTTGTTTGTCTGCATGTCATGTGACCATAACTAACGTCAGAGAACCAATGAACATGCAAATGTGATAACTATTAAAATATTTATTTTGAAATCTTATGGGTACTTAAAGTAAATATATTAGGTGAAAGAGGATCAGATGACAAAAAAGTTGTAATGTGTTTACAAGTCAAAAGCCTTCCAAAGACATAGAAATACATGGTTAACCTATAGAATGATAACTGAAATAAAAATTAATAGTCGATGCAATATTGAAACACTTAGTGGTCAAATGCTGGCTATCTTAAAAAAAACAAAAACAAAAAACAAAAAAAAAAACATTTAAAGAAAAAACAAAAAACGGGAGAATAAAAAATTATGAATAATTTATTGCTATTGTGTAAATAATCTGTAATCATGTAATCCATAAAAAAGTAACTTATTACAAGTATTATAAAATGTAATTTAATGTAATTACAAGTACTTTTTTTTTTTGGAATCTGATTATGTAATCCAGATTACATGTAATCAGTTAGTACCCAGCTCTGCTTATTACTATGTATAGGACATATAGGAATTATACAGGACACATAAAAAGGCAACTTTTTTTCTGTCTGAAAGTAAGCAGTTTATGTGTGGATAGCAAATGGGCCTAATTAACAGGTTATGAAAAATGAATATTCTGTGCATTTTGTGCACCTTCCTCCAAAAGGGATCATATATTTAATATTTTTTTTTATAAGAGGCCAACAGTACTGTATTCAGAAACTGCGATTTGATAGTGCTCTCCCTGGTTTAAACAGAAGAGGGCACATTTCTCCCAAGTTCGAGCATTTCTCGAGGACGGGCCTTGAGAATCTACGTGCACCCGCAGAGTGGAATGCCAGTTCACGCGCTTGCTGTTGCGAAGGGCGATAGCGTCGCGAACGAGCGCGCATGCAAGCGGACGGATCAGAGGAGACGCACGTCACGAATCCGCAGAGATGCTGAAGGAGCCGCGATAATAAAGGGACGTTTACGAAAACACGGCTCTGTTTGTGCATATGTCAGAGAAAAGGTTATCTCCCGCCGTCCTCATGGATGATCACTCCCCATTCATACACCATCTGACGTCTTCGACATGATTTTAAAGCGCATTTTGTGAGAATTATAAACCACACCCGGCGCTGTGAGGAACGGGATTGAGGTGAGTAACATGGATACGGACACACGGCTCTATGACATGCCGTCAGTGACAGCTGCAGTCATATAAATGACTGTTTTCAAGGTCATAGCCACTGGAATGAACAAGATGTAATATGCGTGTGGATGTGTTGTCGGTGTTGACTGTAGCAACGCAACACATCGAGCTGCGCGGATCACATTTCAACAGCGGGCCGCTGCCATTTAAACCAGATCGACTCAGAGAATTAATTTTAAATATGGCAGATACTAGCCTGTTGTGTTTATTAAAAAATAAAAGTCTTCAGAATTGAAAGCAGCAGCATTTGCAGAAAGAAGTAAATGCTGTAATGATCTGGTAATTACTTAAGGTTTGCAAAACACGCAAAACAGACTGTTCTTCGAGTAACAGCTCAGAGTGTTACATACGGGTTTTTTTTAAACACCGTCTGCACACCTCTAGTACATTAGTTTTACACAACAGTCCTTTAGTGTTAGCATGTTAACGTGTGAACGTGTTAAGATGACAGCTGTCAATCACTAAGCTCTTTAAAGGCAGGAAAGATTTATCTCACTTCTAAGAGATGATATCATGTTTTTGATGGTCTACAATTACATTTGCCTGACGTTTTTATCTTAAGGCAACCAATGCAACACAGAGCTGTAACGTAACTGTTTATACAGCAGTTTCAGTCTTCTAATTTAATTGGTGAAATACCGTCCCAAGGGTGTACTGATATGACGCTGTGATGCTCCGCTGTATGGCTCTACTTGTATTATCCAAGTTCCAGAACATAGTAAATGAGCCTGTGTGACATGGAAACCCCGGAGTGGAATCGGAACAAGGTGATTAGATGTTTACAGTGCAGGAATGGAAATCTCGGTGTTCCGCTCCACTCACATACGTTGTTCCAGACGGTTGATTCATTCTCTCGTTTTAGTTAAAGGGATAGTTTACCCCAAAATGAAAATTCTGTTATTAATTACTCACCTGAATGTCGATCCAAATTCGTAAGATCTTTGTTCTTCTTCTAGACACAAATTAAGATATTTTTGATGAAATCTGAGAGCTTTCTGAACCTGCATAGACAGCAATGCAACTACCACATTCAAGACCCAGAAAGTTAGTACATCTTTAAAAGTTAAGGACATCTTTAAAATAGTCCATGTAACATCAGTGGTTCAGCTGTAATTTTACGAAGCTACGAGAATACTTTTTGTGCTCAAAGAAAGCAAAAATAACGACTTTAAACAACAGTGATGCATACGTTGTGGTACTGCCGTGAATGTGCGTCGAAGACTGACACGGAAGAGAAGAAGTTGTTGAATGAAGTCGTTATTTTGATGGTTTTATTCACAAAAAGTATTTTTGTAGCTTCAATAACATTCAGGCTGATCTATTAATGTTACATGGACTATTTTAACAATATCCTTACTACCTTTTTGGGCCTTGAACGTGTCAGTTGCGTTGCTGTCTATGCAGGGTCAGAAAGCTCTCGGATTTCATCAGAAAGATGAACGAAAGTCCTACAGTCCCCAAAGTCCCAAAATTTCTACTTTTTTTCCACAATATCTCATTTTGCCCCCACATGTCATTTACTAGTGTTGTAACATCAATATACATTTATACAACATCCAGTTGACAGTATAATGTATTCATGCAACATTTTAAAAATCAGTATATATTTTTAAGATGCACTTTTATTTTGACACTCTAAGGTTAGTCACATCCGCATTCAATCTCCTGAAGGAAAAAGCCTCTCGAAAGAGACCACTGGTGGACTTGTTTGAAATGTACATCAAATATTTGATGACAGTTCAGTGACAATTTGACAATTTTTTTTTTTTTGTAATATTTGTCTGTATTATTTTAAAATAACAACTTGAATGTTATTTTGATTTGTAACAAATTTGACAAGTCAAATCATTTCCAACTTGCTTAATCAGAATAATTACAATGCACTGATTGCTGTCACAGTACATCAAGCAATACTAACACAATATTCATTTCTTCTCTGGGTCCAGTGGGCACCACACGGCTCCAATGCCAGACCCCTGTCGCTGGCGTTAGGGGACGAGCTCGGAGCAGACCACAGCCAGGATGAGCGCAGGGCTGGAGCAGACAGACATCCTGTCCACGGGCATTCTGGTGAAGGAACGATGGAAAGTAGTAAGTCTGCAGGTTTTATCTACAGCACATCAGTGTAGTGCTTGGCTTGTAAAATGACCAGACAGCCTGGTTATTGATTTAGACCGTTCTTCAAATAGTTGCTCACAAAAATAAAAATCCTGACTGTGCAAACAAAAAGTAATCTGTTTTTTGTAAAGTATGTGATACTACGTTTACCTACGCTTGCGTATGTGAGTGAGACTGTTTTCAGTAAGTGTGCAGATAGTGGCAGGTAGTGACTCACTCCTCACGCTGATCTCGTAGTGCAGTGTGTGTTCATCTGTGACCGGCTCCTTTAGTCAACTGATCGCTAATACGTTGCTTCCTCTGACGATACATGTTGTATAAGCTCGCTCCTGAATCAACCGAGTATAATCCCCATAGAAAACCAGATTTGTCACTGTACAGGGAGGTCTGAAGGGAAAAGAAAGTGACACATGAGAGCAGAAGAGATTGTGCCACAAAGGGACATGCGATGCCAAGAGAAATACATAGGAAAATCTTGAAAATTCAATGCGACTTCTGTGCAGAAAAACTGTGATGCTATTGCAAAGGACATGTGTAATTGTGCATTTTCTTCAGGGTTTCTGCGGGTCTTAAAAAAGTCTTAAAAAGTCTTAAATCGCTTCTACGTGAATTAGGTCTTAAATCAGAGCAACAAGTCTTAAATTCATATGATCATGGCATTCGTGAGGGATTGTTTCCTCATGTGTTTCATTTCAAAGTGTAGTGAAAGCATAATTTCTGTGCTACATGGCTTAGGTCGCTCAATATTCATTAAACAATACGCGGTAGATGGCGGTATGTGCTGCTTCATCTTTCAGTCACCCGAAGAATTAGAGAACAGACAATACAATTAAAACTGAACGCGGCTGCTCAATGCAGTGTGCCGAGCGACATTCGCATCACAGATCAGATTTAATTTATCACGTGAAGAGAGTGAGTTGAGCTGACTGACAAGAAGAGAGAGGTCAGAAAGACAAGACTATGGCGAAAGAGTTTCAAAACAAAATGCAAAAGCTCCTGTTTTAAAAATATTTTGGATTTTGAAAAGCCTATTGACTTTTTTGTCATTTATCTAAGGTGATAGTGGATGTTTCATATTTATTTGGTTCCACAGTGTTTGCTAATTTTTATTTATTTAAACTGTGTAATTAATTTTTTTATTTTATATTACATCAAGGTGTGTGCCGTGCTTCTAAGCTTTGTTATTCGTTTTGCTAATAAACATTTAACGTTTTTTATTTATTTAGTTACATGGTGTTTACTGATTTTCAGTCTTGTATACCTATTTAAACTTTGTGTAAGTTATTATTTTATATTAGGCATATACATGGTGTATTATTATTCATTTTGTTAAAGGGGTCATCGGATGCCCATTTTCCACAAGCTGATATGATTCTTTAGGGTCTTAATGAAAAGTCTATAATATACTTTGATTAAAAATTCTCAATAGTTTTGTAAAACAACACACTATTTGCCTTGTCAAAATCACCTCTGCAAAAATCATCTCATTCTAAGTAGCTGTTCCTTTAAATGCAAATAAGCTCTGCTCACCCCGCCCCTCTCTTCTCTCTGTGGAATGACGATCTTGTTTACTTTAGCCGCATTTAGCCGCGTTTAGCCGCTAAACTTCCTAACTACCACGTTATAAGGAAAGGCGATCGCTAAGATTCATAAAAAAATGCTTATACACACTTCTGCTGTAAGTGAAGCTGCACTTTTACAGGAAAAGAGGTAAAACTCAAATGAACTAAAGACAAACAATTGCTAGACGCTGAATTGCTACTAATTTGAAAGTGAAAGTAAAACTTTGAACTATACGAGAACATATTACTGTATTGTTTTCCTTTTTTTTCTTAAATTTTCTTTAGTTGGTCTTAAAAAGTCCCTCATAAAACCTGCAGAAACCCTTTTTCTTGTTTTGCATAACATCTAGTATTATTGCTGTACAAATGAAATTATTTTAATTATATTGATTATTTTCCCTTTCTCAATGTATTTTACACCAACAATGGTCAAATTGAGCATTTTAGTCTCTGACTGAGACACATTACATATTTTATTATGGATGTGATTTGGATCAGGTGTGTAAACAGTAGACTTAGAATTGAACTGGTTTAATTAAATTTTGAAATAATTATAGTACTAGTAATTATTATGATTAATAATCTATGATTAATTATTCATTTTCAAATTCAAAGATAATTTATCACTCTGGTCTTTGCTTTTTTACCTCAGATGAAGAAAATTGGTGGTGGCGGCTTTGGCGAGATCTACGAGGCTCTGGACCTGATGAACCGCACCAGTGTGGCTCTGAAAGCAGAGTCAGCTCAACAACCCAAACAGGTTCTGAAGATGGAGGTGGCGGTGTTGAAGAAACTGCAAGGCAAGTTGTTAAGTAGAGTAGATAAATGTGTGTAAATGTGATTTAAAAATAAATTCACAAATGGTATACTTCAATAAATTCACAAATGTACTACGTTTCATTAATTTTTAATTAATTAATTAATTAATTATTTTTTATTCAGCTAGGATGCATTAAATTGATCAAAAGTTACAGTAAAGACATTTGTAATATTACAAAAAGAAATGCCGTTCTTTTGATCCAAGAACCCTGAAAAATGTATTACAGTTTTACTAAAATATTTATTAAATATTAAACAGCAGCACAACCGTTTTCAATATTGATATTAAGAAGTTTCTTTGTTTCTTGAGAAACAAATTAGCATTTTAAAAGGATCAAATTGATGAAAATGGATGGAAATTCACCCTAATTTTCAAGCTTTTTCATGCTGCTGAAAATCCAGCTTTGTCATCACAGCATTAAATTATATTTTACCCCAAACTTTTTAAAATTAGTATATCTTGTGTCAATTTTTTTTTTTGGTAAGCTGCTTTATCATTATGTTATATAAATTACTTTTTACTGGTTGAATATAATATACATTTTTATGTTCATGTTTAATACAGTCTCCTTAACTGAAATTCTGGTAACATTTTACAATGTGTCATTTGTTAACATTAACAAACAATAAACAATACATTTATCACACTATTAATCCTTGTTAATTTGAGTTAAAATTCAGTCATTCATTGTTTGTTCATGTTAGTTCTTCATGTTAAGAAACACTATGTTAACAACAAACTTTAGATTTTAATAATGCATTAGTAAATGCTGAAATTAACATTAACTAAGATTAATAAATGCTATAGAAGTATTGTTATTTCTCAGTTCATGTTAACTAATTAAATAATGAACTTTATTGTAAAGTGTTACCGAAATTCTTAATGTTTTGCACCAGATAAATGCAGCCCTGAATCCTAATAGTTTCAAATAGAGCAAAGAACATCTATGTTTGTAAAGCAGCTCTTAATTGTAAGGATTAAGCATCGCAAGAATCAGTATCCAAGCTTGAAATCAAACCGTGTCTTCTTTTCCTCTGGGCAAAGAATCAACAAATCAATTAGCAGAGCCCAGCAATGACACCATCATTATCCTCTTTCCCTCCCTTTACAGTCGTTCTCCATTATATCCTCAACCTCTCCACTCTGCTTATGAAAAAAAATCAATGTACTTGTATCATGTTGGCTGTATGATAGGACAGAGTGGTTTTATCTCTTCCTGAGGGAAAGACTTGTAACTGGAGATCTCTCTATCTACTAGCCACCCCCCACCACGTTAGAAGAGAAAAGTAAACAAAACAGATCCTCACTAGAAGTAATGCACACATGACATGATACTATTGATCTTTATTTTTGCTGGTTGGCATTATGTCATTTTTTGCATAATTCTGTATACAAATACTGCTTAGTCTAAATAATGAAAATGAAGAATGTGCTCAGAATAATTGTAATAACAGAGGACTGGAGACCTGGAGAAAGGGGCATCAAGAGAGGGTCTTGCGGGGGACTGCAGCATGCGTCAGGACAGAAAGCAGGAGTACATCAGAGTACAATATGGCCGAAGCTGGTTTGATCTGTTACTGCAGCCCAGAGAGCGTCCCAAGAGAGCTGAGCCGCAATGAACTAAATCCATAAGCCCCCCCCTCTGGACAGACCTCCATTAGAAGGAGGAGTAGTGGAGCACATGGACAGAAAAAGAAATAAACTTAGTGTTTACTATTTGTCCTGTGAAGTGGTCATATTCTAAACTTTTGTAGCATTTTCTTTTTCCTGTCCGCTTATATTGTAATCAATTTTCATTAACCAAAACAACATTTTCCGCCTTCTCTTTGATCTTTAGATTTAAGGGAGAACTCCACTTCCAGAACAACAATTAACGAATAATTTACTTAACGCCTTGTCATCCATCCTGTCTTCAGTCGTGAAGAAATTATATTTTTTGAGGAAAGCATTTCAGGATTTTTCTTCATATAATGGACTTCATTGGTGCCCCAATTTTGAACTTCCAAAATGTAGTTTAAATGCAGCTTCAAAGGGCTCTAAACGATCCCAGCCGAGGAAGAAGGGTCTTATCTAGCGAAACGAAAGGCCATTTTTTTTCGGGGAAAAAATGTGTATACTTTTTAAGCACAAAAGCATGTGTTGCACAGGCTCTGGGATGCGCGTTCACGACACTACGTACTATTGAATCACGTCGAAAGGTCACGCGGAACATAAGCGGAACTACAGACCCAGTGTTTACAAAGTGAACGCACAAAGTCTAGGAAAGTGCAAGTAAGTCAAACGCTGTTTACAAACAAAAAGCTACAACGATGTTGGACGATTCTGAAGTTGTAGGAGAAAATGAGATGGAGTTTTTCGCCATACTCTACATTTTTGAGCCGGAGTACACAGACGATGAACTTAGACGTGATTCGTAGTAGTGATGGGAAGTTCGGATCATTTTACCGACTCAGACCTTTCGAGTCATTTTGTTAATTTCATTCATTTTAGCAAAATATAATTAAAATGTTACGTGTTACTTCCCTAACACATCTACTGCTTACACAAATGTTGATCACACTATAAACAAGACAAAGTATAATGCTGTAAGAAACAGAAAAGATTAATTCATTCTTTACCTGGGTCTTTAGTCTATGATTAGCTCACCTCACCTCTTATCTGGTAAGTTTTCGGGTTTGAGTCATTTGTTCATCACGTGACAGCCCCATAAGATGAACGAACGACTCGAAAAACCCAAAGACTTGAAACAGGTGAACTAATTCCAGTACAGAACCTAATAGGATGTTGCGCATACGCGACTGAAGGAATCACTCCCCGAGACCACTCGTTCTTCCAGAGTCACGTTGAAGTTCAAGAACGACTAATTCATAGCATCGTGGATGCGCATCCCAGAGCCTGTGCTACACAAGCTTTTGTGCTTAAAAAGTATACAAATTTGTATTTTTCGAAAAAAAATACTGATCGTTTCGCTAGATAAGACCCTTCTTCCTTGGCTGGGATCATTTAGAGCCCTTTGAAGCTGCATTTAAACTACATTTTGGAAATTTAAAATCAGGCCACCAATGAAGTCCATTATATGGAAAAAAATCCTGAAATGCTTTCCTCAAAAACCATAATTTCTTTACGACTGAAGACAGAAAGCCATGAACATCTTGGGGTGAGTAAATTATTAGTAAATTGTTGTTCTGGAAGTGAAGTTCTCCTTTAAACAGGCTTGTTTGCCACTGTACCTTTAAGACGTCTATATGCAAATGACTTCCTCTATGAATTGTTGCCATAAAATGAGTTACCGTGCTATGTAGTCTAATGAAGTGTCGTCTCGTTGTTTCAGGAAAAGATCACGTTTGTCGGTTTGTCGGATGTGGCCGCAATGATCGCTTTAACTATGTTGTCATGGAGCTTCAGGTGAGGTTTGATTGACAAGCTATGCATTTATTCTGTTCTATTTATTATTACAATTCATTTGTGATGATTTTACAAGCCTAATATTTGTAATGTGAGAGTTTGGTAATGTACACAGAAAGCTATGAAGATATTAAATAAACAATAAAGATGGTTAAATCGACTGTGACATATAAAAAATAGGCTTATACCTGTAAATGTATTACTTACTTACAGTATATGTTGATTTAATAATTAATGTAAGATGTAGATTTGTCTTTTTGCTTGTTGCAATTTGTATATGAATTTGAGGACCTCAAGCATTCTAGTAGTGCATTTATTTACGACTTTATATTAAACCTGTCTTTCAGTCAAATATTTGCAGCTAAAATGATTAACTGTTGCCTTTTTGGCATTTGCAGGGCCGTAATTTAGCGGATCTGAGGAGGAGCATGAACCGCGGCACTTTCACAGTCAGCACTACACTTAGACTTGGTCTCCAGATACTGGACGCCATTGAGAGCATCCACTCAGTTGGCTTTTTACACCGTGACATTAAACCGGTAAGAAGTTTAAAGTCTTTTAACTGCCTCCATTACAAATTGTAGTGATTACAAAATGTATTTCTGTATTGTAAATAAATAGCAGCATACTATACTTAAAGTAATAGTTCACCCAAAAATAAAAAATACCCCATGATTTACTTGCAATCAAGCCATCCTAGCTTTATGTGAGTTTCTTTTTTCAGATGAATACAGTCTGAGTTTATATTAAAAAAAATGTCATGAATCTTCCAAACTTTATAATGGCAGTGAATGGATGTTGAGATTTTGAAGCAAAATAAAGTGCTTTTATCTGTCATAAAAAGTGCTCCACATGGCTCCGAGGGGTTAATAAATGCCTTCTGAATCGATGCAATTGTGTAAGGACAATAACCATATTTAAAACTTTATGAACCATAATCTCTATAAAGCCTAAAAAACCTCTAAATATAAACCATAATCTCTATGGATATTTTACACAAAAACACATTGATTTACTTCAGAAGGCCTTTATTAACCCCCCAGATCTGTGTGGAGTACTTTTTATGTTGGATGGATGCACTTTATTTGGCTTCAAAATCCCAGCAGCCATTCACTGCCAGTAGAAAACCTGGAAGAGCCAGGACATTTTTTAATATAACTTGATTGTATTCCTCTGAAAGAAAAGAGTCACATACACCTAGGATGGCTTGAGGGTGAGTAAATCAAGTAGACATTTTTTATTTTTGGGTGAACTGTTTAAATATTACACTTAATATAACAAAAGTGTGCTTAAAAGTTTACTTTTTACTCAAAATATTGCAACCTTATAGTAATGAATGACTTGTTTATACTGTTTGCAGTCCAACTTTGCCATGGGCCGATTTCCTAACACATGCCGAACTTGCTACATGTTAGATTTTGGTTTGGCACGCCAATTTACAAACTCCTGCCAAGAAGTCAGACCGGTCAGTATCAATAATTATTTCTAATGCAGTGTTTATACTTGTTTATAAAGTTGAGGTCAAAAGTTTACATACACCTTGAGAAATCTGCAAAATGTTACTTTTACCAAAATAAGAGGGGTCATACAAAATGCATGTTATTTTTATTTAGTACTGACCTGAATAAGATATTTCACATAAAAAATACACTATAGAAAATAATAGTTGAATTTATAAAAATTACCTGGTTCAAAAGTTTACATACACTTGATTCTTGGTTCTTGGTGTTGTTACCTGAATGATCCACAACTGTGTTTTTTTTTTGTTTAGTGATCGTTGTTCACGAGTGTCTTGTTTGTCCTGAACAGTTAAACTTCAGGTCCCACAAGTTTTTTGGTCTTTCAGCATTTTTGTGTATTTGAACCCTTTTCAACAATGACTGTATAATTTTGAGATCCATCTTTTCACACTGAGGACAACTGAGGACTCACATGCAACTATTACAGAAGGTTCAAACACTCACTGATGCTACAGAAGGAAACGATGCATGGGGGTAAAATGCCAGGGGTATAAACGTTTTGAATTTGAAGATCAGGGTAAATGTAACTTATTTTGTCTTCTGGGAAACATGTAAGTATCTTCTGTAGCTTCTGAAGGGCAGTACTAAATTTTAAAAATATCATATCTAGGCATAGTAAGAAAGATCTTAATTCTGTTCAAAAATGTAAACCCTTGGCTCTTAATGCATTGTTTTTCCTTCTGGAGCATCAGTGAGAGTTTGAACCTTCTGTAATAGTTGCATAGAGTTCTTCAGTTGTCCTCAGTGTAAAAAGATGGATATGAAAATCGTACAGTCATTGTTGGAAAGGGCTCAAATACACTAAAATGCTGAAAAACCAAATAATTTGTGGGACCTGAAGGATTTTTCTGAAGAACAGCAGGCAGTTTTACTGTTCAGGACAAACAAGGGACTCATGAACAACTGTCACCATCTGTGGATCATTCAGGTAACAACACAGTATTAAATAGTGTATGTAAACTTTTGAACAGGGCCATTTTTATAAATTCAACTGTTATTTTCTCTTGTGGACTATATGCAAATGTGTTTTATGTGAAATATCTTATTCAGGTCAGTACTAAATAAAAAATAACATGCATTTTGTGTGATCCCTCTTATTTGGTAAAATAATTAACATTTTGCAGATTCTGTAAGGTTTATGTAAACTTTTAACCTCAACTGTGTGTTTGTGAGTATTTATTTGTCACTAGGTTTTATATATTTGTGTACTGTAAGATTCTATTTTCTCTCAGCCCCGTCCTGTTGCAGGGTTTAGGGGTACAGTACGATACGCCTCAATCAACGCCCATAAGAACAAGGTAAGAATCCCCCTGTTTGCTCTCTTGTTCCTGCACACTCTCGGCTGTTGGTAATGTTTCACTTGCCAGGATAATTTCTGGTCTGATCAGATTTGTTTTGGTCTTACTGTTACAGGAGATGGGGAGACATGATGACTTGTGGTCTCTGTTCTACATGCTGGTGGAGTTCTTGGTTGGGCAACTCCCCTGGAGGAAAATAAAAGACAAGGTGCTGATCAGGCAGGAAGAAGAAGTGCTATGAAAAGCATTTTCCTGTTTGTTGAGAAATGATGATGATATTTGTGTGTTTATGCATTAGGAGCAAGTTGGGAAGTTAAAAGACACATACGATCATCGGCTCATGCTAAAGCACCTTCCGCCAGAATTCAGTGTCTTTCTGGACCACATCAGCAATTTGGACTACTTCACCAAACCTGACTATCAGGTACAACTTTGACACTTTAATAAATCAGTGGAATATCTAGCATTTTTGGTCAATCTCATATGAAAATTATTCTCCATTCTAGCTACTGAGGACCGTTTTTGAGAATAGCATGAGGACCTACAACGTAGTGGAAAATGACCCGTACGATTGGGAAAGGATGAGCTCAGATAGCCCACTGACAATCACCGCTACGGCAAACACGCCACAGCACCATACTCGCCTCACACCAGCTCAGATGGGGTAAATCATGTGACTGTTTACTTTCACTTGGTTGAGCTCTCTTAAACGTTTGCATTGTCATAGTAGTGGTATCACCATGAAAAGATCTCTTGTGCTTCTGTTTTCTTCCAGCATTGTGAATGCCTCGTTGGTGCCTGGAGATCTTCTGAAGGAGAACACAGATGAAGTTCTACAAGATGAGCAGCTAAGTGATGGGGACAATGCTCGGCCCGAGCATCTGCCTGGATCTCCGAATCTTCCTCACAGGAACCTGGAGACTGATGTCTGGGAGGACTTGGACCGAAACCGGAACCGAATCTGTCCTGCTGTCTGGAAGGTGGCAGAATGTGTACCATAAACCGTGAATAGACGTCTTTGTCTATTGTTGCAAGTTTCATATTCTGTTGTCCTTCCTTTCTAGATGGGGACAGAGGATGAGCATAGCAACCGAGGCAATCAGAGCCCCCATGCGGGGCCTAGCATTGGTTCACCAGTGCGAGTCCGGTCAGAGGTGGTGCCTTCAGACAGAGAAACTCCTCTTTTGAGGAAACTGCGAAACATCCATAGCTTTGAGCTGGAGAAGAGACTAACGTTAGAGCCCAAACCCAACACTGAACGGTTTGTAGAGGCCTGGTAAGTCTCTTTTGCACTCAAGATTGTATTTTTTGCACAAATTCAGCAACTATTTGGTATGTTCTGAAGACTTAGTGTGCATTCATTTGGTTTCTGTGACCAGTTCTGGCAAGCAGCCACCTGGTACAGCACAGGAACGGGAAGCTGATGGTGTCCCTGGCATGCCCATGTTGAACGGAAGTCACACAGAGCGTGTTTGGCACTACGACGAGGAATTCCGCTCTGGCAGTGGCTCGCCCAAGCCTGCTTCACCGGGATCTCCTGAGCAGGGCGATGGTGCGGCCAACAGTGGCTTTGTTGCTCTAAATCTGAGCTCAGGTTTACAAGATGTTGAGTTGCGTGATTGGGTGATGGTAGAGAAGGGCTCTGACCTTCAGGACTTCAAAGAGGCCGCAGGAAGTAGCCCTGGTCGTGAGGCTAAACTCACTAGTAGCCCGTCAGATGAGTGTGAAGAGGAGCCAGAAGTTTTGCAGCCAATGGATGAATCACCGGATAAAGAATCCACTCCTAGTCCCGTACAAGGAGACACCCACATGCCTCACACAGTCCAGGGCCCACATAGGATGGATCGGTTGGAACTCAGTGTATTCCCTGCTGCTGGTGGACCTCCTGTTACTCCCACCAGCCCTGGTGAGGCACTGGCTGAAGGAGCACTCACACAGGTAACTATGGCTCAGAAAACAATTGTTCTCGCTACTTCTACAAAGTTTCTACAATATAAAATTTGGTGACTGATCTTTAGACACATTCTCAGCTCCTCGGTTACAACAAAGGCACCAAACAGAACGAGAGGCTCTATCTTGGCAATGCTTTAGCTTATCAAGACAAATTTGGAAGGTGTTATTGGTATGACCCAAGGGGACCTGAATAATAGGATGACAGTGCCACCTAGTGGTCAGAAATTTTGTACAAATGACAACAGCTTTAAAGTAATTTTTTCTTGAGTCACATATATTATATTTTTAACAATACTATTTATATAAAGCCTGTGTAATCCTTGCCAAGTTTCTCACAATATTTAGAATAGGCGAATTTTAGACTGTTTCTCTCTTACAAATGTGATCATGAACAAGCCAGACAGGAACTGAGGATGATTCACTTTGGCAAGGATCTTGGCTACACTTTAATAAAAAAAGCATGTGTATAAGTTGCAGTGTTACCTACTGGTACACACTATAGAAGGATATTTAATGTCCTGTGCTTTTTGATTTATATGTTAAAAAACTTAAACGTTACAGTGATTAGTGTTTTTCACTTAAAGGGGACATTGGATGCCCATTTTCCACAAATTCGTATGTCTTCATGAAATGTCTTCAACATAATTTGGTTAAAATTCCTCAATGGTCATGTAAAGCAACACCATTTTTACCTTGCCCAAAACTTGCTTTGTTCACAGCGACCATTTTCGGTGAATGTCTCTTTAAATGATAATGAGCTGCTGCTCACCCCGGCCCTCTCTTCCATTTTTTTGGTGTATTTGGTGGTGCGTTACCAATACCATCAAAAACAAAACTAATCCACTACGTCCTCAGTGGCTCTGATGTTGGGAGAAAATTAAGACTCTTATGTTTACATTTACATCCAACTACAAAACATCTGCATTGCTTATGAGACATTGCCAGTACAGCTGTTTGAGCGCGAGAAACAACAGACAGCGTACAACTGGGATATGCTGATATAGGACAGTCCACCAGTGGTCGGGGCGGGCTTGAGCAATATGACATCATACTGCTCAGAAAATCAAAACTGCTTGATAATTGAGAGTGTTTAGGTTTTTGGTGGATTTAAAAAAGTGGATTTTTATCATTGACACATTTATATGCAAACGATGTAAAAGTGGATTTTGCATCCAATGTCCTCTTTAAACTCTCCTCATGAAAATTTCCTTTCTGCTCTACTCTTTTCTGGATGTCGTAAGTAAGGCTAATACTTTCTATGTTGCACACACACTCGTGTCAGCAGAATAAAGGTGGTCTCAGAGGGCTGCTCACCTGTCAGCCACAGTAATGAGATACAGACAGCTCACCCTCAGGTCTGTGATGTAAGCTTACGGTAGTCTGAGCTAAGCTGATCCTGTTACCGGAGATCTTGTATCCTCACTGTCCAGGTCAGGACACTGTTTCTGGAAGGAGTGTTGTAAAACCACATAGAGCTGGCTTAATTTATTACAATGTTGCAGATTCAGGCACAATACTGACCTTATGAAAGTTTGATTTAAGTGCCAGAGTCTCTGGAAGATGTCCGTGAATTCCTTCTGCCTACATAGCTATCTGTAACCATCTGCTTCCTCTTATTCCTTCATTACCTGCTACTATCTTTATTTTACCTTATTTTTGTCCATCTTCATTACCCATTCACCCCCCCCGACTCACCTGATCCACCTCACTAAATGCTCTTCGCCTCCCTTCCACTGTTCCCCACTTTCGTTTTCTAGCTTCCCACCTCTCCTGCATCCCAACCTGAGGAGTTTGTGGCAAGGACGTGCAGCCCCCTGCACCTGCGCTCCCCTAGCCCGCACACCCTCCTGACCACCCTGTCGGACCCCCTACACCAGCGCGCCCCACCTGGGATGCGGCGTAGCCAATCTGCAGACCACCAACACCACCCTTCCTCTACCACCTCCTCGTGCCACGGCTCGCTGCCACTACCTTCCCAACCCCGTGCTGTCCATTCGCCTGGACGCAGGAAACTTCCTGCTATTCCAGCGACGGCTGCAAACACCAAGTTCCCCTCAGTCATACGAATCACCCGCGCTCAGCTTCAGCAGGTGAATAGGCACTCCCATTCCGTGCTTCCCATAACTTCGACCATCTCTGCCCACCAAACATGTCTTCTTTCCAGTCTTATTACTTCCTATGTATTGTATGTTCTTGATTTTTGTTGTATTTGTACTGTATTTGTATTAGTACTGAAGTCATGCTGTTTTTCGTGCACTCTCTCCTCTCTCCTCCCCAGGAATACTGTTCTGTCCATTATGCATGCCCAAAAAATGTTTCTGTCAAGGCTGTCTTTAAAACTGTGGACTTTGTAAATAGCTCTGTTCCTAGTAAACCTAGTGAACTAGGTTTGGGTCTACCGAGTCACGTGGTTCCTAGGATAGTCTGGGATAGATGTTTGCAGTTGTAGCAGGTAGGCTTTCAAATATCTTTAGCCTGGTGTATTGTACAACAGGTTATCTTTTCTAGGTATACAGTACATTTTATTGTTTTAAATTTTTAATTTGCAGGACCGTCAGTAGTGTTTCTGTGCCCCTAGTACTGTTAATGACAGGGACGTCCAGTCCTACTCCTGGTGGGCCACCATGTTAGTTTAGCATCATGCTAACTTGAAACTCAGTTGGAATCAGTTGTAAGTCAAGTCTCCTGCTTCACTTCAGGAGAAATATGTGTGCAGTGCTTGTGTCAAACAGAAGTAATGCTTATTTGAAGAGTTCCAAATCAGTCACTAGGTTTTGGAACAGGGCTTGTGTTTTCATTCCTCTGTATATGTGACTAACCATCTCTTATCCTTTAAGTCAGGTTTTGCTTTTCATCCAAGGTGTCTAAAGCGGGGGCGTCTTATCCTGCTCCTGGAGGGCCACTGTACTGCAAAGTTTACCTCCAGCCCTGATAAACACACCTGAAACAGCTACCTAATGTCCTCTGGATTACTAGAAGCATCTAGCTAGGTGTTTTGAAACAAGTTAGAACTAAACTTTGTAGGAGGTTGTCCCTCTAGAAGCAGGGTTGGACATCCCTGGTCTGAAAGGATATTTTAACTTACAGACATTCTCTTTTTACTAACACAAAGACGTTGTGTGTGGTTTGTCAAAGATCAGTTAAAATCTGCATGCAAGCATGTTTGGTTTTGAATACAAGCATTCATATCAAGAATGAAACTGAATTTGTGACCCCCAGGTGACTTCAAGGACATAAACAATTTATGTAATGTGTTACTAATTTTCTCTATTCCTCTCTCAGCTGACAGCTCAGCGACCCTCTGTGCTGTCCTCCCAATGTGCATCTGACAGCGTTCCACTGGAGAGACGTGATACTGAAAATGGTAACAATGAGATACATCCACAAGACAACACAGCTGACATCAACTCCCCACAGGAGCATGTTGCCTTCCAGCCCACCAGCCCCTCTAATGTTGAAGGGGATCCTTTGCTAAATGGGAATGGACTTCAGAAACCTTCAAGCCCAGTGCCAAGCCTGGTGCCATCACCACGCACGCCTCCCTCTCCGCGTAGCCCAGTTCTGATGAACGGCTGTCTTACACCTCCTTCAGACACACAGAGAAATGGCAACGAGCAGCCTCCTAAACTTAAAGACTCCAAGAGTGATTCTCCCATCTTTGAGCACTCAATAGAGCCCAACCAGTGCACTCTGGAGGAGAGAAAGGAAGATGCTCATGCCAGAAACGGCCCCTCTTCTCCAGCCTCCACTCCCAAACAAGACCCCAGTCGTCGGCACAGCCGTATCCCAGTGTTAGAACCATCCAGCCTTCTGGATCCACCACCTGGATCTGCTAAAGAGAAGTTGCTGCAGAGGAGGGTTCACCACATTCCAATTTCTCCCTCTGCTTCCCCGTCGTTATCTTCCGACAGGCGTGTCATTGTGGCTGCTATGCAGCGGGACCAGATTTCTTCTGCCTCATCTGAACGCTCTCAAGATGAAGAGTCACTTCTGGGTTCTCGTTCCGATCGTCATGGAGATGACGCTCCCTCACTGTCTTCATCCTCTAGCCCACTTTTACGGAAGAGCAAGATACCACGTCCAGTTACCCCCACAACAAGCGGGGAAGCCATTACTGCACACTTCATGCCCCGTCCACCACCAGGAAAACCTCCTAGTCGCTCCACTGTGGATGGAAGGTAGTTATTGTTCATGTATTGTACATGTGTGGTTCTGTCAGAATCTCTAACCGTAGAGCAGTGGTTCCCAATCCTGGTCCTGGAGATCTGCACATTTTTGAATTCTCTCTTATTTGATACACACATTTGAGGTCTTGGAGTATTTCGTAATAAGCTGATGAATTGAACCAGGTGTGTTTGATTAGGGAGACAACTAACTTGGTTGTGGTTTTGGGGGTTCTTCAGGACAAGGATTAGGAACCACTGCCCTAGACTGAAATTTCTGACATTCTAGACCAGTGGTTCCCAATCCTGGTCCTGGAGAACCCCCAACACTGCACGTTTTGATTTCTCTCTTTATTTGATATACACTTAGGAGGTCTTGGAGTCTTCGTTAATGAGCTGATGAATTGAACCAGGCGTGTTTGATTAGGGATACTTCAGGTACTTCAGGACCAGGATTTGGAAGTGTTGGGGGTTCTCCAGAACCAGGTTTGGGAACCACTGATCTAGAATGTCAGAATGATCTAGAATGTCTAGGGCAGTGGTTCCCAATCCTTGTTCTGGAGAACCCTCAACTCTGTATGTTTTTGATGTCCCTCTTTTTTACACACGCATTTGTGGTCTTGGAGTCTTTACTAATTATCTGAATGAAATCATGTGTGTTTGATTAGGGAGACATCTAACATGTGCAATGTTGAGGGTTCTTCAGAAGCAGTATTGGGAACCACTCCCTAGACCGAAATTTCTGACATTCTAGACCGGTGGTTCCCAATCCTGGTCTTGGAGATCCTTTACTAATGAGCTAATGAATTGAACCAGGTGTGTTTGATTAGGGAGACATCTAAAATGTGCAGTGTTGGGGGTTCTTCAGAACCAGGATTGGGAACCATTGGTCTAGACCAAGGGTGGCGAACTCCGGTCCTGGAGAGCTGCAGCCCTGCAGAGTTCAGCTCCAACCCTAATTAAAACTCACCTGCCTGTTGCTTTCTAGCAACCCTTCAGACCTTGATTAGCTTGTTCAGGTGTGTTTGATTAGGGTTGAAGCAAAACTATGCAGGGCTGCGGCTCTCCAGGACCGACGTTNGCCACCCCTGGTCTAGACTAAAATTTCGGACATTCTAGATCTGTGGTTACAACCCTGGTCCTGGAGATCCCCCAAGACTGCATGATTTTGATGTCTCCTTTATCTAATACACACATTTGAGGTCTTGGAGTCTTTACTAATGAGCTGATGGATTGAATCAGGTGTGTTTGATTAGGGAGACATCTAACATGTGCAGTTTTGGGGGGTTCTCCAGTGCCTGGATTGGGAAGTGTTGTGGGATCTCCAGGCCCAGGATTGGGAACCACTGGTCTAGAACAGTGATGGGCAACTTTGATCTTACAGGGCCACTGTCCTGTGGAGTTTAGCTCCAACTGTAATCAAACACACCTGCCTGTAGCTTTCTAGTGATCTGGAAGACATAGGGTGCTTCTCATTTTTAATTTGTGCATTTTCAATCCCTCCTAATCAAACACACTTTTTTTAGTTCATTAGCTTATTAGTAAAGACTCCAAGACCTCAAATGCATGTGTAAGACAAGAGGGACATCAAAAATGTGTAGTGTTTAGGGTTCTCCAGGACCAGGATTTGGGAGCGCTGGTCTAGAATGTCAGAAGTTTTGGTCTATGGCAGTGGTTCCCAATCCTGGTCCTGAAGAACCCCCAAAACTGCACATGTTAGATGT
>JAHKKF010537499.1:3139-24158 GCA_019740295.1 Labeo calbasu
CAGCATTTATCTGAAATAGAAATCTTTTGTAACATTATAAATGTCTTTATCATCACTTTTGATCAATTTAAAGCATCCTTGCTAAATAAAACTATTAATTTCTATTAAAAATTATACTGACATCAAGCTTTTGAATGGTCTAGTGCATAATGTCACAGAAGTTTTTTATTATAGATAAATGCTGATTTTCGGATCATTCTATTCATCAAAGAATCCTGAAAAACGTAACTGTTTTAAATTTTCATATTAATAATAAATATGTCTTGAACAGCAAATGGGCATATTAGAATGATTTCTGAAGAATCATGTGACACTGAAGACTGGAGTAAAGATGCTGAAAATTTACCTTTGATCACAGGAATTTTAAAATATATTCAAATAGAAAACAGTTATTTAAAATAGTAAAAATATTTCAAAATTTACTGTTTTTGCAGTAGTTTCGATCAAATAAATGCAGACTTGGTGAGCAGAAGAGATTAAAAAACTTCTGACTGATAGTATAAGACCCAGGCACTTGCATTTTGGGAGAGTCAGAATGAGGTGCACCTGCTTGTGTGACACTTTTCCTCAAGACTGCAATGTCAGAAGATGACAGCCTGTCTGTCAATGTAGTGGATCCTGTCTATAACCCAACAAAAATCCCTTTGACCATGTTTCAGATATGAATGAATGCTGTTCAAAATGAGAAACATTTTAAAAATGTTTTTTAATTACAAGTCAGCTCAATCTGTTCAGGGGTTTTCACCAGCGGGTTAAAAAAAGCAGTCTCGACATTCGATTTAAAAAAAGGCTGTAATTTTATTTTGTATATTGAGTAACAAGGTTGAGTAACTTTTTATGCTCATATTAGAGAATATTACAAAACAAAGATAATGTACATGTGAAAGAATATAATATAAACTTCTCTATCAGTTTTATTTTGATGGACATGACAGTTATGTTGCTTCATCACATCTTATTGCCATTTAATCACAGTAATATTGTTCCTTTTACAATAAACACAACCTGTACAAAGTTTTTATTCATATAAAAACAAATTTGCAATGTATTTCACCTGTTTTTACCTAGATTTTCTTCATCAAGTGATGAAAAAGGCTGTAAATTGGCACCACATTCTTTTTACATTGCAGTATTGTATAAAGACCAAGAAAAATTATTATGGAATGGACTTGCTTATGTACACCCATAGCCTAATATGTATGTAATGTGTCACACATTACAAATCAAGCCACAAAATAAGCTATTTGCATCAATGCGCAAATTTTGCTCCACACAGTGGAGAATAATATAATAAAATAAGCATATTTTTAATATGTCACTATTTTATAGTATTATAACTTATCCAACTTGTTTTATAGTACATTTAATTGCATCAGTTGTACTTCTTCACAATATAAAGACCACATTTTGATGACTGAAGTCGATCATGCTCAACAATGACGTCAGCAAGTTTAATCCAAGTCGACAGAAGTACAGCGGCACTGTTTGACGCGGCGGACGCGCTTTTTCTTGGTACTGGGAATCTGCCCGGGACAGTTGAGCGTGTAAGTAACGGTAGTGAAACTCTTTGGCTTACACACTGAGCACGACTGAAACGCGTTGTCCTCTTGATAAACGTGCCGAGGTATGTAGAATGAGTTGCACTGTCCGTAACAAAAGCGGTTGATGATGGCGCGGGGCTGGCAGCCGTCCTCGTAGATCATCAGTTTCAGTGGCTGCGTTTTGCACCAGTCAAGTTTGAGGTAACGGCGTTCCGTTACGTGTAAAGCCTCCTGGCTGGAGTCCAGCACCTCGTCCCCGACTGAAGGCGGTCCCGTTCCCCTGGAACCGGCCTGCGGTGTCTGCGGTGACTGTTCCGACTGGTTTGGACTGTATTTATTTGGGTGAGGAATGGCGCCTTGAAATCCCCCGTTTCCCCTGATCCTCGCCGGATTGCAGAGCAGCCACAAGACCACGATAGTGACAGCTAATGCGTCTCTAGTCATCCTTTCACACGAAGAAAGAAACGATAATCTAATTAAACATACAGTTAAATAACATATATTTAGTTCTTTTAAACTAAAAACGTGTTTTTAATAATTGCAGTATTGTTTTAGATCATCCTACAGAACATTTAATATACATATTAAATGAACAACTGCCAGATTTCAAGTAATTTAAACAAATTTACATTTTATAAATTCCCTACGTAATTTTGAGAGGCAATTGCTAATTCTCGTTGTATAAACACATTTCACAAAATGTGACAAATCACGTGATTTTTAAAAATAAAAATCTAGTAGATATGCAGTCTTACCTCAGATTAATAACGGTTCAAACTTCTTCACATGGACTGCAGCTATGTTCACACAGATCTTTGTATACCATAACAAACTACGATTAAAAATAGTTTGAACCAAGTGATCCAGAACTCAGAGTCAGAGTCAAAATAAGGTCTGGAGCTCTGTTCTGAGTGCTCACATTTAAGAGAATGGGGCAGTCCACGCCTCCTCTCAGTCTAGGATCATTCACAGCATTTTGGGGATGTCCCAGTGCTTCAGGAAAGTAAGAAACTTCAAGATGAATGCATATTGTGATGAATCATGAAGTTAAAAACACATGTCTGGAGTTATCTGCACATGAACATATACATCATTTTTATTTGATTAAATGGTATTACAACAAAAGTTGTGTCAAGAGAATAATTATTCATGTTACAGTCACCCTTTGCTGGTCTATTAATACTATGATTCATTTGAATATCACACGTAATTTAATGCTGACTTTACTGTGAAACTGGTAAGATTTTCATTGTACAGATTTTATAAATGACACAACGTTCAGGTCTTGATATTGCTTGTAGCAGTTTCAACCTCGTCTTCCTCTGGGAAATGTGGCACTGATTTCTTGGCCACCACGTTGTCCAGCCTCTGTCCCATCAGATATGGATTTGTACTCTGAAACACAGTCAGTGACAGATCCTGTGACATTTTTTATGAAAATACAATATGTGACAGTTATGTATTGAGCCTCTGACAAAGAAGCAACCAAAAGGCACAGAAAAATATATTTGTAGCTTACCCTTTTTCTTCTTTTTGGCCCACCCTTCAGTTTTTCATACAACAGTCCTTTATTCTGAAAGAATAAAAACAGACATTTAGTGTTGTCTGCTACAGACCTGTATTTATACAGTTGAGGTCAAAAGTTTACATACACCTTGCAGAATCTGCAAAATGTTCATTATTTTACCAAAATAAGAGGGATCATACAAAATGCATGTTATTTTTTATTATGTTATTTTTTTACTGACATGAAAAGATACTTCACATAAAAACGTTTACATATAGTCCACAAGTTTGTTTAGTGATAGTTGTTCATGAGTCCCTTGTTTGTCCTGAACAGTTAAACTGCCTGAAGTTCTTCAAAAAAATCCTTCAGGTCCCACAAATTATTTGACTTCTCAGCATTTGTGTGTATTTGAACCCTTTCCAACAATGACTGTATGATTTTGAGATCCATTTTTCACACTGAGGACAACTGAGGGACTCATATGCAACTATTACAGAAGGTTCAAACGCTCACTGATGCTACAGAAGGAAAAGCAATGCATTAAGATCAAGGTAAATTTAACTTATTTTGTCTTCTGGGAAACATGTAGGTTTCTTCTGTAGCTTCTGAAGGGCAGTACTAAAGGCAAAATAAGAAAAATGTACACATCTTCATTCCATTCAAAAGTTTACACCCCTGGCTCTTAATGCATCGTTTTTCCTTCTGGAACATGCACTTTGTGTGATCCCTCTTATTTTGGTAAAATAATTTTGCAGATTCTTGTAAACTTTTGACCTCAACTGTACATCTGTACATTATATAAACTATACATTCTCTGTACATTAACACACTCATGTCAATATAGTAAGTATTTTATGTTTTGGCGAATTCGTATGAATTTGTATGACATCAATTGTATGTTTTCATATGATCTTACTCCGCACAGATTGTAGTTAGTAATAGATTTTTGAGTGATCTACCCACTCTTACATTTTCAGAGGCAATTTAAAGTCCTTCTCCACTGTTTTTTTATTACATAGTTGTTTTGTATTAAATTATATAGCTATGTACTTAATTTGATTGTAGTTAACTTAGATTGTAAAAATCTCACTTAATGTACAATAGGTAGTATACAGAAAGATACTTGACACAATCACCAATGATATGTGTTAATGCACAAAAATACGTTTTGATCTGTAGGTTACTTTTGTCCTATTAAACACGATTAGTATAATAAGCCTGACTATTGACTAAAAGCCTTTCCATACCTGAAATAGTTAACCCTGGATCATTCAAAACCCCAGGTAAACATAATTCTGGGTTATCTTACTTAAAGTTTCACACTGCTCATAATTTATCAATCCTGTGTATTCATACAACGTCATTTCACACTGTACATTACGTTAATGTTCTTATTTGCATATTTGTGGTGTCAGTGTTATTGACTGGACAGCACACAGTCTGTTTACATAATAGTGTTAGCATTGTGCATCTTCATATTAAATATTGCTGACAGTACTGTCAAGTTTTTAGAATGGATTTTTCAGACTTGACATTACCTTTACACAGGGTTAAAACCAGGGTTTAAAATGATGATAATCCAGGGTTAAGTGCAGTGTGAAAAGCCCTCAAATGAAAAATCAGAAGTGTCCTCCAGCTTGTTCCAAGGTGTCAAGTGTAAACTCACCCACTTCGCTAGTGCAGGGTAGTCGTGCTCAGGGTCAAAGAGATGCTGATGTTTCTGGAATTCTCGACTGAACTCTGCAGTGTCTGGAGAGTTCTCTAAACATCCATCAGCAGCTATAAAAACATCACATTTTTTAAACAAAGAGCGGGATGCACCCCATTCTCTGTGAATCTCTAAACCATTCACATTTAGAGCTGTCATTCCTCTAGGAGAACAAAAACCTCCAATCTAATCTATGCCTCAGAAAACTGATTCCTCTTTCCATTAATCAAAACGAATGTGTATGTGTGCATTCGACCGCACTTGGATCAGCATACCAGTCTTTCCAAGAGGGCAAGGATTGGGAGGGTCAGGGTAGCCGTGGTCCTCGCTAAAGTCTTTGGGAACACTGTCTCCAGTCAACTCAGCAACAATGTTTGGGATGTTTCCATATGGGCCAAGATGTTGAAGTCCCTCATGGGCACCACCTATTGGACAAAGTGTAAAATTACACATGAAGGTAACCACATAAGGAGCAGGCTATTATTAGGACCAGTGATAATTTACATTTTTAAAAACGTGCAATTACCTACAATTATACAGAGAAACTCCTACCTTGGATGCTGAGTGGCCCGACTATGTTGGTGGCCTGATGTGCTGGATACTCGACTCGGGGCCGAGCGATTCCCAGCTGCTCCATCACACCGTGAAGCAGGCGCTGGATATCCGCCTCCGATACCTGATCCACCGTGCGTGGACTGCGGCCAGAAACGACGGCCATCAAGCTTATGATGACACTCAGAAGAACCGTGTGTGTCATTTTCGGAGCCGAACCCATCGTTGACGTTCACTACACCGATAATAAACACAACATGTAATGTAAAATTACTGATGCGCTTTATGCTAAAACGCCAGTTTAATTATAAGATGTTAGTTTCAAAATATTACATTCACTGAAAAGGTAATGAAGAAATTGGACTATAATTTAGATATTATTGAGTTCAGAGAAAACGCGCATCCCTGAATGTAACTACGTCACAAGTGAACAGGCTTGATAAAAACACAGGCCGTTATTTTACAAACGCAAATTAAGTATCATATTAGAATTTCAGCAAAACTAAATCCCAGCGTGTTGTAGCTATATCCAATAACCAGCTAGCACATTTTAATGCGATAACCTACCATGTAATCTGGATTGAGAAAGACGTTTGTCGAGTTCAACACAGATGCCGTCCTCCTTCTTCTCGCTTCATTTGCTCTGTTGCCAAGCAGCCGAATCATCTCACCTCCACAAATGATCATTTGTTTACGTAGTGACGAGCACATATCCGTTAAAACATGCTGCTGTATTTTATTGGGAACGGTAGATGGACAAAGATTAAGGAAATAAGGATTATATAAGGAAGGTATAAAAATATATATATATAATAAAACATTAATTTACATGCTAAGTGAGGTGTGTCATGTCGTCATAGTCCGATAATGTTATTGACCTGTCAGATTAATCGAATTATAATAATAATGGTTTAATGTTTGCAATGCAAATACATCGGTTTTTCAACTTGCATGCAATTCACTCCTCGGTACTACCAACAATGCTTAAAAGTGATTATAATAATTTCCCTGGTAGTCTCTTCTCAGGAACAGGCCTGAATTATAATACAAAATTTATTAAACATCATCACATTTCAGACACCACTCAGAATCGTTTTTGAGTCAAACTCTTTTCATCTTATTTTTCCCTTAAAGTTGGGCGCAGCCATTTTATGGGTCTGGCTTCCAGCTAGTTTTAGCTGTACAAAACAGCTCGTTTTCCTGCTTGATATCGCAAATTGATGTGTCTTACCATATTATTTTAATGTATTATCTTAATTATGAACACACTGGTTTGTAGTGCAAACAGTTTTACTATTTACTACACGTTGTTATTCTCGTTGTCTATAGAGGGATATTGCACTTCTCGATTTGTTCAGTTATCCCGATGCGCGTTCATATTGGCGATACTCAGATGTAAACAACAGCATGGATTGCATGTTTAATGTACTACTGAATATGTTGTTCGGCTAATTTATGCAGTCTAAACCACAAAAAAAAAGTGAAACCTGCTGAATCATATAGAGAAGGACTTAGTAAGCAGGAAAGGGCGCAATATTTTGACGAACTAAAGTTAATAGGTGGTAAAGATACGTACGAGCAGTATTAATTAAGATATTAGCCTAATATTCACCTACTTGACCAGAAATGATAAGAACAAACACAAATGTTGTCAAGATCCTTGCCTTGGAAATCCTGTTTCAGTTTGGCCAACCACAAATGCCTTTTGTTCCTCAGACAGTTTTTTGCACACTTCTCCTTGATTTGTTATAACTTTTGGCAGTCTATAGTACTCCAAATGTTTTTCCCGGTCCAACTGATTAGTACAGCTCAAAATATGGCAATAATTGACCATTTTCAGCAGCAATAATCAGCAAAATATGCGAGTTTCGTTCAGTTCGGTGGCATTTTTTAGGCTCAGTGCTGCCAATATGGTCAAAATAATGACACATTGTGAAAACACTCTATTGCAGCTAATGAACTGGAAGTCTCGCCTATAGGCTTACTGCTGTGTTGAAAAACAAGGTAGATATGCCTTTTAGTTCATGGTCTATATTCCACGTAACCTAGTATTGTGTGTAAAGTTTTGAGAAGTTGCATTTTCTTCACCAAATACTCAAAGACAAAACACAATCCGAGACAAAAATACTGTTACACATCAGAACTTTTATTACAACAGTACATGTATATACAGCACAAGGCACAGTACAAATGCATACGGAGGGTTAGTTGGATTGTATGGAAGAAGATTTGAGGTTTAGAAGCACTTCCTGTGGACGATGGAGGGACCTGCCTCATCATACTCCTGCTTGCTGATCCACATCTGCTGGAAGGTGGACAAGGAAGCCAGGATGGAACCGCCAATCCAGACGGAGTACTTACGTTCAGGGGGAGCAATGATCTAGAGGACGAACATGAGAACATGAATGTAGTTAGACTATAAAATATAGAGCTTTAAAAGAAACAAGCTTATTTAATCGAACATATATTTACCTTGATCTTCATTGTGCTGGGAGCCAAGGCTGTGATCTCCTTCTGCATACGGTCAGCGATACCAGGGTACATGGTGGTACCACCAGACAGGACGTTGTTGGCATACAGATCCTTGCGGATGTCAATGTCGCACTTCATAATGCTGTTGTAGGCGGTCTCATGGATGCCTGCAGACTCCATACCTGTGAGGAGCAAGATTGCAAGCTATGTTAGCAAGTGAGCAATTGTAAAGACAGCAACATGAGGTAATGAGGTGAACATACCAATGAAAGAGGGCTGGAAGAGGGTTTCGGGGCAGCGGAAACGCTCGTTTCCGATGGTGATGACCTGGCCGTCAGGCAACTCATAGGACTTCTCCAAAGAGGAGGAAGAAGCAGCAGTTGCCATTTCATTCTCAAAGTCCAAAGCGACGTAGCACAGCTTTTCCTTAATATCACGGACAATCTCACGCTCAGCTATGGAAGAGAAAAAAGATTGTATTTTATATTGGAAAAAACAATTAAATTATTTTGTGTTTATGAAAAAAAAAGTGTCAAGAGTGCCCCCTCTTCAGGCCAGGAGAGCATTTGCTAATTTCGAAACTAAATTTTGTATAATTCCTCTAGCACCCACCGGTAGTCACGAAAGAGTAACCACGCTCAGTCAGGATCTTCATCAGGTAGTCAGTCAGATCACGACCGGCCAGATCCAGACGCATGATGGCATGAGGAAGAGCGTAACCCTCATAAATGGGGACGTTGTGGGTCACACCATCACCAGAGTCCAGCACGATACCTGTAAAACAATGCATTGGCATGTCAAGTATTGCTTTCTAAGTATTACAGATTCAAATAAGAATTAACACCTATAATGTTATGTATTGCTTCTAGTGATTTGATAGACACTGACCAGTGGTACGGCCAGAGGCGTACAGAGAGAGCACAGCCTGAATGGCAACATACATAGCAGGGACGTTGAAGGTCTCAAACATGATCTGAAAAGGGAGAAAAATATTAGTGTCAGCCAGGGTTATTTTCATTAGAGCTGGATAGATTACTTTCAAATTGTAATCTGCTACTGATTTCAAATTACAAGATAAAAATTGTAGTTAGTAATCCGTATAATCAGACTACTTTTAGATTACTTTTGACCTCGCTTATTGCTTATCACATTGATTTAAATAGGATCGTTTTAATAGGATTATCGTATCCTTTTAATAGGATAGGATAATACTGATAAAAATACAAAGATTAAGAGAATAAAAGAAATTAATTTTAATATATCAGGGGGACTTCACGTAGGGATCAGATGAGGAAAAAATGAAATTGTGCACTTTAATGTGTTTGAAAGACAAAAGCCTTCTAAAGACATACAAATACATAGTTACGTAACCTACAGAGTGATATAATTCAAGTAAAAATGAATATGTTTATCAGAAGTTGATGCAATATTGAAATACTTCTTAAACCTGAAATGATTTTTGTAAATCCAGTGGTTAAATGCTGTCGCCACCTAAATAATGACTGATCTCTGTGTGAATGTTCACAAAGCTTGAAGACTTTCTGAATGTATATAAACAGCATTTAGAATTTATCAATAAATTGAATTAATAAACTGTAATCACGTAATCGATAAAAAAGCAACTGTAGTCTGATTACAAGTATTTTAAAATGTAATTTAATCTAATTACAAGTACTTCATGTCTGGAATCTGATTCCAGATACATGTAACAGTTACTACCCAGCTCTGATTATCTTTAAAACTATAAATACATGAAAAGATGAATTATTAAAAATAAACATGTACTAAAACAAAAAAACCAGCTAGTTACTAATGCAACATTACTTGGTTTTTTCTTATTTATTTAAAGTTAAAGTACCAAAATAATTAAAGCTGAATAAACTAAAATTTAAAGTAAAACTTAAAAGTATATAGACATTCAAAAAGTAATAAAAAGACAAAAACAAAACAAAATTACAACTACAAAGAAAATTAAAACAAAAAATATAAAAATCGAATTCAAAATATTAACAAAAACTACGATAGTATATGAATGACACTAAAATAACACGGGTTTCGGCACCAGTAATGGTAAACACAGTCTAAAACCCAAGTCTAAGGGGCCACAAAGGGGTGCTAGAGCGTCTGTGAAAAAGTTTCTGAGAAAATTATGTAATAAAACTTGTCAGAATAATACATAGAAAAATTAAGATTTATGTCATTTTACATTAATAAAGTTATAATACTGACTTTTTTTACAGTATACATGAGTTTGAAATTATATGCTGCTACTATGGTTTTCCCAAGGAATTGGGCTACTTTAACACTGTCGCTACGGGTTAACGTGATATTTAGCCCCTGGAATGCAAATTTTACCAGGGGAACCCTGCCAAAACAAACATGTACCTAGTTTTAACCAGCAATTGGGCGGGTTTTGTTGTGTAAACCTGGCAACCCTGCTCTCCAGAGGATCATCACATTTATAAAAAATTTGTAAACCCCTGCATTAGCTTACCTGTGTCATCTTCTCCCTGTTGGCTTTAGGGTTGAGAGGGGCCTCGGTGAGCAGAGTTGGATGCTCTTCAGGGGCCACACGGAGTTCATTGTAGAAGGTGTGATGCCAGATCTAAAAATGTTTAAATATATTACATCATTGAATAAATGCATGGAGTGAATCCGAACACATGATGTAGCTTACTAATAGAAATTCCCTTTAACAAATAATAAAACTGCCAAATCTACCTTTTCCATGTCATCCCAGTTGGTGATGATGCCGTGCTCGATGGGGTACTTCAGAGTAAGGATACCTCTTTTGCTCTGAGCCTCATCTCCCACGTAGCTGTCTTTCTGACCCATACCGACCATCACACCCTAACAGAACAGAGTCGTGGGTTATCACCAAGCATCTGTAGTTCTGTTATTTTACATAATACACTGCAATGATTTTCCAAGGCCAATATGTTATATGTTAGCCGAAACCAGGAATTGACTACATGCTTTGGAGGCCCACCTGGTGACGGGGTCTGCCAACAATAGAGGGAAAGACAGCACGGGGAGCATCATCACCGGCGAATCCAGCCTTGACCAAACCAGAACCGTTGTCGCACACGAGGGCGGTAGTCTCATCGTCGTCACACATGATTGGTCTTTTTTAGGATGGTCCTAGGAGAAAGAAAACGTGTTAGGAAGAGTGTATGATTAAAAATAACCCTTTTAGAACATACTTTACAATCCTCTAAAATGTTTTAGACTACATTTCTAAGCCAGCACCAGTTAAGGTCAAAGGTCAAAAAGCAGCACAGCAGATCCCCTTTAAACTATTTCAGGCATCAGCTCTTGTCATTCCGAGTGGAAGCCCCTGACTGAGTGTCCTATCTGTAGCTATTTCACAGTTGTCTGATGACAAATGACAGCAGGACCTAAGGGTCGCCTCCTCAGCTGTCTAGAAACTGTAGCATGTGTCAATTCATCTGTTGATGACTCGCTCTATTAGTGGATCTTCAAGTCACCCATGAGATGTGGATTCTAACCCAATGAATCCTTTAGTCAATCAAATACAGCTAGTTACAACTGCTCACTTTCAGCATTATTTCTTTATGCTAGCAATGGGCAACCATCTGTTTTCATACATTTCTCTAGCTATAGCTACAAGTACAGCCAATTGTCGACCATCTGCATCAACTATTCCAGAGATTAATATTCCTTCCCACGTGGGAGTTGAAGTGCTGGGTTATTCCTGTTCAAATCTCTGTCTCTGTCTTCCCTGAAGTAGTCCATAGAGATAAAGGTAGTAGCAAGCACTCACCAAGTTGTAGCACAAGACTGGGGTTTCTGCTGGGATGAAGGGCATGTGAGAAGGATGCCTCTTAAATATGCTAGTGGTTGGGGGGGGGGCTGGGGTTAAGGGGCGGGCTCAGGAGTTCACACAAGACCAAATAAGAGATGCTAGAAAATGGCCTATAGCCAGGATATCCTGTACTTGGTGGTCTCTGACTTGATTACCATAATGGACAGATGTTTCTTAAAGAGGTGACAGATCCTCTTTGCTTGCAAAATTAGCAGTGGAAATCTGTTTGTTATAATTTGAGAGCCAAATGGAAGGCCAAAAGAAGTCTTAGATTGTTTTCCATTTCTTTGACATGTCATATTCTGTTATTTGTGTGAGAAAAAACATAAAATAGTTGATTTATGTGATTTATTCATAAAGAACAGCATTGTTTTCTATGTATGCGGCTAAAGAAAAACATTAATTACATATACGCAATATACATTACATTAAAGTACATTACATGCTATTTTTGTAAGGATAACAGTTATTGGACATTTTGACATTTAGATGACCTTTGCCATCACACACTTAATCTTTAAAAACACTAATAATTTGATAACACTGTTAATATTAAGCAAATCTCGAAATTAATGTGATGCTGAAAGCCCAAAACTGAAAGTTTTGCTATTGTTAAATGAAACTAAAACTATGAAAAAATATTAATGTTATCTTGAAAATAAAGCTGAAACAAAACAAAATATAAATATTAGTTGAAAGCTTAAACTTAAAGATGAAAAGCAAAAATAAATGTAACATTTAAAAATGAAAAGTAAAAATCTAAATAACTAAAAAACGAATAAATAGAAATAAAATAAATAAAATGACTATAATACTAATAAAAATTAAGATAAAAAAGAAATATTAAAAACTAAAAAAAATGACAAAAGTCCAACAAACACACACACAAATATAATATTAAAATAACACTGATTGGTGGTTTTAAATTTTTAGTGTAAATAAAAAATATTTTTGTGTAAATAAAAATATTTAAAAATTAAATGACAACTGAAAATATACAAAAAAGCAATTAACACTGATTGGTGGTTTTAATTTTTTGTTTTAATTTTTAATTTAGACATATATATTAATATATTATAATAATATAATATATATTTTAATATTTACCATTTCTTGTCCAATAATAATTGTATCAACAAGAATATTAATATTATTTAAGCCATTTTTGTTACCTAAAACAAATGAAAAAAAGGACATATTAAAAAAATGTAACTAAAAATTAAAATTAGAAACAAACTATATATATATATATATAGTTTGTATGTATATATATATATATACAATAGCACAAGAAAGCACCTAAAACTAAAACTTAAAAATAAAAATGAAATACAATGAAATAAAATATTCATATTAGATTAAAAATGAACTAAAAATAAAAATTTGAAACAAACCAAAATTTTTTTTTTATTTAATTACTATTTTACATATAATTTTATAAATGTAACAAAGCTAAATAAAAATATTTAAATTAAATGACAACTGGGGAAAAAAATATTAATATTAGACAATAGCACATGGAAAAGAGTTTGTGATTGCCACTGTTGTCCTTACCTAAAACTAAAACTTGAAATAAAAATGAAATTAAATAAAATATACATATTAGATGAAAAACTTAAACTAAAAATAAAAATAAGAAACACACCCAAATAAAATAATTTTAAACTGAAGTACTATTACATATAAATCTTTATATTTAACTAAATTATTTAAAACGACAACTAAACGTACAACTAAAAATACACACACAAAAAAAACTGTTTGCTTGGTTTTAAATTTTTAGTGTATTTTTTTACCAAACATATATATGAATATATATTATAATAATATATGTATTTTAATGTTGACCATTTCTTGTCCAATAATAATTGTATAGAAAAGAATATTAAAATTATTTAAGCATAACAAGACAGTAGCACATGGAAAAGAGTTTGTGATTGCCATTATACACACACAAATGTACAAACAACATGTTTAAATGTTCCTTTTAAGGATTTAGCTATTTAACATTTTAGTTTTAGTATTTAGCAACTATTTGCACCAATACGAATGTCAGGAAATCACACATCATGACCTTTGACCCAGAACAATGTCAAAAAATGATTTGACTTCACAGGCATTTGAAAGACAGAGGATGTAACACTAGACGTGTGGGGTCACATTTAGGAGCCAGACCTGAGTAACACCACCTTTGTCAAATGGCCTGGGCCCTGGTATGCGATCGGGCCCACAACATGCCAGACAGCTGAGAGGTGTGGGGGTGTTAAGAAGGACCCATGTCCTTTCTCTCAACTGCTGTTCTCTGATTGGCCCAGCTCTGTCCTTTTAGGGTCATGTTGAGTGACAGGTGCTCCTGGCTACACATCAGTGCTGCTCCTCGGTGCTGCTTGCTTGGCTCCAACTCCTTATTTGTCACCTTCTCCCCCGTTATCTCTTTCGCTCAACACTATGAAAAAACAACTGTGCTATGATGAATATGGTTTTGTAAAATGCAAGTACACGTGTACTTTGGGTCAAAACATGCATTTCATAACTGATTCATCTTCTTTTAACATCTTAGAAGGAACATTTGGCGTTAAAGGTGGCGTTGCCTCCTGTTTTGGCGTGTTTGTTATCTTGTATTGTTTCAGGCTTACAGGCGATAATGTTCTATTTGTGTTCCTTGAAGCTCAAGCCTGACTGAAAAAGATGGTGATATCAGTGTGATAGTATTTTCTAACCTTTTGTTATCAGATTTCTGGAGTTTCTTCTAGACCCTTCGGCTTGCTGTGCCAAAGTTGGATTATGTGGGAACATTTTTGAGCACCGTAAAGTTAACGTCTCTTTGTTAATGTGCTATTATTAGCCTTTTTCGTGCTAGCTTGATAGACAGAACACAATCCACTCGGATTCCCTTGAACCCTCATGTACTGAGCGATACTAGCATCTTATTATAGCCCTGATGATGTTGTCTACCAAAATTAGGTCGTTGCTAATTGTTTCTTTGCGGTTCTTTTACTTTCTGGTGAAATAACGCTGAAAAATGTGCATTTGTGACATTCATAAAAGATAAACAACGGAATTTGGGTGTTCCAGTTAAGCTATTAATGTACAGTAACAGTTGTATTTCTGCTGTGGTAATATTTATTGGGTTGTGGTCTATTAGCGCTGCTGTGTGGGAGGCCGAGTGGTCAAACAAAGCAAGCTACCAACACAAGCACTTTGACAGGGTCCTGTCTCCTTAAAAGGGCATGGAGGAGACACAGGATTTGGCTGTTTCAGACAGCTGCGCTTACCAGTAGACCCCCAATTGGACAGTGGCAACTGTTGGGCCCAAATGCTTTTTAACATTCATTATATTGGGAACAATGGTTTGTTGATCAACCTGTTTGTGGCATGACCCTGCTGGGCCATTCCAGAGAGGGATGTGGATTATTTGGCGGGCTAATGGCGGCTACAGTGTCTGCAGGGCCTTGTGTGTCTGAGACACACAATTTAAGGTTGAATTCACTTTATGTGTCAAATGTGAGCACATAAAAGATGAGTTAACGTCCTGCTGTTTCCATAACACCAACAAAAAATGACAAAATGGCTTCATTAGGAGAGAGAGAGAGATTTAAAAAAAAAATTCTTGTCAGTAAGCAAATATTATTATTGTTGTTACCTAAAACTAAAACTTGATTGAAATAAATATGAAATAAAATAAAATATACTTATTAGATGAAAGACTTTAACTAGAAACAAACTGAAATAAGTTTACATAGAAATACTATTACATTTTACTTCCAGTCAAAAGTTTTTGAACAATACAATGTTTAATGTTTTTTTAAAGAAGTCTCTTCTGCTCACCAAGCCTGCATTTATTTGATCCAAAGTACAGTAAAAACAGTACAATTTGAAATATTTTTACTATTTAAAATAACTGTTTTCTATTTGATTGTATTTTAAAATGTAATTTATTCCTGTGATTTCAAGGCTGAATTTTTAGCATCATTACTCCAGTCACATGATCCTTCAGAAATCATTCTAATATTCTGATTTGCTGTTAAAAAAACATTTATTTTTTATCTATTTTTATCTTTTATGAATATAAAGTTCAGAAGAACAGCATTTATCTGAAATAGAAATCGTTTGTAACGTTATAAATTATCATCACTTTTGATCAGTTTAAAGCATCCTCCTAAATACAAGTATTAAAGTTTATAATTTCTTTCTCAAAGAAAAAAAATCCAGATTTTTTAATGGTATAGTGTATAATGTTACAAAAGCTTTTTATTTCAGATAAATGCTGATCTTTGGATCTTTCTATTCATCAAAGGATCCTGAAAAAAAGTTCTCAGTTGTTTTAAATATTCATGATGATGATGATGATGATAATAATAATAATAATAATAATAATAATAATAATAATAAATGTTTCTTGAGCAGCAAATCAGCATATTAGTATGATTTCTGAAGGATCCTGTGACACTGAAGACTGGAGTAATAATGCTGAAAATTTAGCTTTGATCACAGGAATAAATTAAATTTTAAAATATATTCAAATAGAAAGCAGTTATTTTAAATAGTAAAAATATTTCACAATATGACTGCTTTTGCTGTGTTTTGGATTAAATAAATGCAGGTTTGGTGAGTAAAGACTTAAAAAAAAAAAACAATAAAAATCCTACTTATCCTAAAATCCTAAAAAAAAAAATTTTTGACTGGTACTGCAAATTTAACAAAGCTCAATAAACATATTTAAAGAAACGAAAAGCATGACGAAACCAAAACAAATGAAAGAAGCACATAACAAAATGACTAAAATTAAAATGACAACTGCAAATACACAAAAAGCAAAAATTTTAAAATTAAAGAAAAATACTAAAACGACAATAAAAAAATAAGATCACACTTTAAGTCCAATTCTCACTATTAACTTTCAACTACGACTTTTGCCACAGTAAACTCCTAATTTGCTTCTTATTAATTGTTAGTAAGGTAGTTGGTAAATTTAGGTATTTGGTAGGGTTAAGGGATCTCGAATATGGTCATGCAAAGTAAGGCATTAATATGTCCTTTACAGTATCCACTTCATTATTCAACGCGGAAGAGATTTCCGGTTTATTAGCTGCTATAGAGAAACAACGAGAATAGCAACAATATAAAGTAAATGGTAAAGCTGTTTGCACTACAAACCAGTGTGTTCATAATTAAGATAATACTTTAAAATAGTATGGTAATACACACCAATTTGCAATATCAAGCAGCAAAACGAGCGGTTTTGTACAGCTAAACAATAACTGGACGTGGATGAGACTGATTTACAAATGGCCCGCTCTTATGGGAAAAATAAAACAGCCAATATCCCGTAATACGCATTATAGTTAATACTGAGGTCATAAGGAGTACTAGTAACGGTAACAACATTTGCCAAAAATATAATGTATATAAGACAAAGACGACGCATGAGATGTGAGAAACAAACTCAAGACTGGGAAAGTATTTGCATCACTTTGGTGTATGTGCGTCTATATACAAGTGTGGCTTATACTACCTGTTATAACACTGGGCTGTTTCGGTGAGAAGTCTGGTAACAAGATCTACAGTGTGTCGATGTGTTGACTAAAGCAGCTGTTGTTCCAAAGGACTCTTTAGAATGGACCGCTGACAGGTGTGCTAATGAGAAAACCCCATATAAATGATCCTCACAGTAATGTATATGCCCCAGAGCCAATCACTGTTCACATTCAGACACTCATATCTGCTTTGACAGGAAGACTCAGATGTTCATGACTATTCATTGTGTTTTTACAGCAGTGCCAATCAACTGACAAGTCAGTGACAGTTGGACCACACTCCAAAATAGAAATTCACAAGGAAGGAATACTTGTCTTAGTAGGTACAAAACACACCACACATAAATGTTTTGAGCAATTTGTCTGTTTGAAAGCAGGTAAGACAATGTTAACTCTTTTCAAAGTTGTTTAAGGGGTGTCCCATGCAGAAATTGTTTTGCAACGTCCTGAAAGCACTTAGAGAACGACCGGTCACCAGCTCATGCCAGGAGTGCCCTAGATAAAGACTACTATAAATATATGGAGTGCTTTAGAAGTTTCCATGTCAGCAATGTTGTTCATTACAGGTGTGCATGGAGAAAACCATTTAATCCACTCAGTGTATATAAACCATTTAATTATGATTAAACTCAAAAACATTTGCACTAACATATGAATCTTAATTTGCCATGCGGATTTTAAATACTGGCCAGTACATGTCAGCTCATTGTATTAATTTTAACAGTTAACTAACGCTATGAAAACCAGCCATCAGTAAATTTCTTGATTCTCTAACCTACCTCAAAGTGAAAACAGAGAGGGAAATTAAACAAGACTGTGGTTGAAGTCAGTAAGCCTGCTCCAATTTGGGAAAATGCTATAAAGGTTTACAGCAGCTGAAAGAGAATTAAGCCCATGTAGGCAACAAAGGCAGCCAGGAGGCAAAACTTGTCATGTTATATTGCGTTTTCTGGAAGTTGAGCTGCACTATACATACACCTACATGGTCATATGCAGTACTTTTGTATTACCAAACTACCCCCTTTAGTAAAGGTAGGCAACGTGGACCTTCAGCACCGATTATTTAAGACTACTTTATTAAAAATAAATAACCTCCGTTTGCAGTAAATAGATGTGCCACAAAATGAGATTTATGACAAAAACTCTAGAGCTTCAGACAAGTGTATACCTACTCCTGGTCTTCACCATGACCAAAATGCAAAACAAACAGAAAAGCAACAAGTAGAGGCGTTTCTTTTTATTATTATTTAAAACAACAAAAATAAAAAGTTACTTTACTATCAATCATTAAAACAAAAATTAAAGGGGGAAAAAAAAAAAAAAAAAAAAAAAATTAATAATAATAAAATAAAAGATGTAAACAACCTGTGGAAATAAGTGACGTTGAAACTCCTCAGAGTCCAAAGAGTTCATAGTTTTTAAAGTGTCCATTCAAGCACTCAGATTGAGTCTTTAAAAATCAGCATCCAGTCTGAAAGTGTTATCTGTGGGTCCGGACATGACTCCCATTCGCTGGTACTCGCCGACTCGCTTCTCAAAGAAGTTGGTCTTGCCCTCTAAGGAAATGTTCTCCATGAAGTCAAAAGGATTTTCCACTCTATAGATCTAGAAAGCAATTAAGGTAAATTAGTTAACACACCAATTGAAACGGGCACATAAGGCTACTGATCCGAGGTCAGTAACAGACTATACTGCCACCATGAGCAGAGATGTAAAACTACACAAAAGGCACCAAATAAACATACCTTGTCAAATCCCAGCTCCAGCAGAAGTCTGTCAGCCACAAACTCAATGTATTGCTTCATCAAGTCACAATTCATGCCAATAAGCTTAACTGGCAGAGCATCAGTCAGGAATTCCTAAGAAGTTAAGACAAATTAGATTTGCCAATGTTGAAGTTACAGTATAGCTTTTACAAAAAAAAATAAAAAAAGCATAAGCAGTTATTAAAACAAACCTGTTCTATTTCAACTGCATTCATGATGATTTTCTTTACTGTTGCTTTTGAAGGTTTGTTGACCAAGTGCTTGAACATGAGGCAGGCGAAGTCACAATGAAGACCCTGTAAGGATAATGAGAATAAACATTAAGACCACATCTTTAACTTTCACACTACACTCCCAAATGCATTTGTACCCTTGTTTGGGCGAGTCTTAATATGGTTACCTCATCTCTGCTGATAAGCTCATTTGAGAATGTGAGTCCAGGCATGAGTCCTCTCTTCTTTAGCCAGAAAATAGAAGCAAAAGACCCGGAAAAGAAGATTCCTTCCACAGCAGCAAAAGCCACCACTCTCTCACCTGAATACAGAGACTTCAATTAGCTCAAGCCATTTAAAAATAAAATAAGCAGCTATAATATACAAAAACTAGCTTACTCCATTGAATTTATTTAAAAAAAAAAAAAACCCCACTCACCCAAACCTTATGTCCTCAGAATTGAGAGTTTACTTTTTTTTTTTTTTTTTTTAAATATAAATTCAATGGCAGAAACAGGCTTTCAAAATATGACATACCATATTGTGCATTTTTGTCACCAATCCAGTTGAGCGCCCAGTCAGCCTTCTTCTTTACACAAGGCATCGTCTCAATGGCATTGAAAAGATATTCTCTACAAGACAAAAAGAGACACTTCATTAGTCAGCTAAACACTGAATACACGGATCATTAAACAAGCATGTTTATGGAGCTCAGTCAAGGCGATTGTTTCGTGCGGACGCCCTACAACCAGCTAACCACATATCCACTGATCATGGGCAGTCAACACTCAGCTCCCATTATCAGCTGAGGTCCGTACCCCTGCGCCACTCATCATTGCCCCAAACAACTCCCAACATCAAACTCAAAAGCTCACCTCTCTTTGGAATCTTTGATGTAGGTGTCGATCAACAGACTGTACATTTCAGAGTGGATGTTTTCCATGGCAATCTGGAAACCGTAGAAGCAACGGGCTTCAGTCACTTGGACTTCCTGCATAAATCGCTCCACCTAGAGAATCACAGACAAGCAATTAGGGATTGAATGGCTATTTACATACATTTGCACACAAGTTTGCCTCTGCACTCACCAAGTTCTCATTGACAATGCCATCACTCGCAGCAAAGAACGCCAAAACATGAGAGATGAAATATCTCTCCTCATCTTTCAAGGACTCCCAGTGCAGAAGATCTTTGGACAGGTCAACCTTAGAGAATTTAAATGCAAAACATTAGACGTTAAGCGATCTAAAAATCACATTGTAGCAGCAGCTTTAAATAGGTTAGTTCACCCAAATATTAAAAATTGTGTCATCACTCACATCATTCCAAAACTGTAAGACCTTCGTTCATCTTCAGAACACAAATTAAGATATTTTTGATGAAATATGAGACCATTCTGACCTGCAACGCAACTACCATGTTCAAAGCCTTGTAAGGTACAAAGAACATCAACAAAATGGTCCATGTGACATCAGTGGTTCCACCGTAATTTCATGAAGCTACAAGAACACTTTGTGCAAAAACTAAAATAATTTTATTCAACAATTTCTCCTCCACATCACCCTAGCACCATTTTGGAGAGTACCACGGCACATGTGCGTTCTTTGAATTGGATGTAAACAAGGCAAGCATTTGATACTTTTGAGGTAGAATGCGTATGCATCATGGTACTCTCCAAAATGGCACTAGGGTGATGTGGAGGCAAAGAAATGGTTGAATAAAGTCAGTATTTTTGTTTTCTTTTGTGCAACAAAAAGTATTCTTGTAGCTTCATAAAATTAAGTTTGAATGTTCTTGGTACCTTTCTAGATCTTGAGCGTGGCAGGACCCTTCCTGTCTATGTAGGGTCAGAGACCTCTCGGATTATTTAAAAAATAAAAAAAAAAAAAATTATATAT
>JAHKKF010537500.1:6869-22505 GCA_019740295.1 Labeo calbasu
TAAAATATGCTTTATTTTACAAAAAATTAAAAAATAAAACAAGCATGCATACGTACACACATATATACACACACACATCATACATACATCATACAACTAAATCTAAATTCTTAGAAAAGTAATAGTGCGCCTGTCCCAAGATGCATTATTTGAGGTAACATTGATGTCCATATCCTAAACAACATTTGCTTCACTTTTATAACATTTGGGAAAACCCAGTTTGTTCAAATGAAACACTGAACAATAACGCACACTTAAGGTGAAAAGTGCTTTACTGAGCATTTTGTAAGCTTATAAGATTTGAAGTTGTTGTGTGTTGTCTGTTTTTAAAATAAGAAAAGAGGGGAAAAAAGAAGTGGGATAGTACAACATAAGGTACTTAAAAGTGTTTTGGCTCACTGGATTACAGCATGTGCTGCTGTGGATTAGGGCTTAGTGTAGGCACTCATGTTGGACTTTTTAAACTATGTTTAGTCTCCTCCTCTTTTTTGAGTTGTAACGGTCATAACGGTGGCTCAGGAATTTCAATAACGGAAAACTCAGTCAGTCTGAATCTAATGCTCAGTCACTCATTTTTATGATTCGTTTGGAAAACGTTTGACAAGCTGCAGCCATTATAGCTCAATAGGCTTTCAAACTAAAGATGTTTAAAGGTGTTTGAGTTCTTCTCATAGCCCTGTATGGACCTCATTGTCACAGAGATGATCTTAATGATTTCCAGTTCTTTTGGTGTCAGACAGCACATGGGTGTGATTATAAGAGAACACAGACCGAATTTGGGTGGGAGGAGGAACGGGTATTTATTATGTAGAGTATGGGGATGAGGTGGCCAGAAGAAGTGAATTAAAGGAAGATTTAAGCAGGAATAAATGACTCAGAAGACAGAGTGGTAGAACAGAATGAAATGGGTGGTCTAGAGAAAGTAGAGCTGCAGTGTTGCAGGTCAGGACCTCAGATTGCTCAGGTGGGGAAATGGTTGATTGAGATTAATGAGCTTCTGAAATCAGAAGTGCTGCTTTGAGCGGCCAGAAAAGAGTGGATTTATTGATTTATTTACTGTATTTTACGCTGCTGCCACATAGATTTAATATAAACATGCATTTTTTCCCCCCAGCATTTGTGGTCCTAACTTAAAAAAAAAATTTAGGAGCACAGTCAAAATTTCAGAAGCACCTTCTAATCAATAATCAAAAAATCTGATTAAAAAATTAGCCTTCCCATTATTTTTTTTTTAGGCTTTTTAAAATTTTTAATTGAAACAACAGAATTAGAACACGTAGAATAAGTTACCAATCAAATGAAAGCAATATTAACAAAATTCATTAGTACTACAGAGGTGGCACAGAAGAACACAAAAGTGGCTTGTAGGTGTATTTTCATATTTAATGAGGCTCAGAGGTGGCATAAATGCAATCAAACTCATAAATTCATGTTGAGATTAATGTTTAAAGGGGTCATCGGATGCAAAGTTCACACTTTCATGTTGTTTGAACATTAATGTGTGTTGGCAGTGTATGTACACACCGACAGAGGCCGCTCCCATGATAGTTGATTGACATGAGCGTCTTACCTCAGATCAGCGGTAACAGTCCGCCTCCATTGTTTCGATGCTGGAGCAGGGATGTAAGTTAGACAAGAATATCTCCAATTGAGCGATTGAGGTGTTGTGTTGCTGGATGTAATAATGAACATAGTGGTCGTCATTTACTCCCGACATCTGAGCCGCTGAAGATGCAGTGGATTAAGTTTGTTTGTGAAGGGAATGCGCCTCTCGATCTACATAAATGCGTCTGCGTTTGCGCAAATCATTTGCGATCCAGAGTATAAGGTATTTTTTATGAATCTCTGCAATCACCGTTCCTAATAACGTGCTAGTTAGCAAGTTTAGCGGCTAAATGCGGCTAAAGTAAACAGGCTCATCAATCCAGAGAGAGAAGAGAGGGGCGGGGCAAGCAGAGCTCATTAACATTTAAAGCAGCCTCGACCAGAACAGGATGGTTTTTGCAGAGCTGATTTTGGCAAGGTAAAAAGGGTGTTGTTTTACACTGCCATTGAGAATTTTTAACCAAAGTATATTATAGACTTTTCATTAAGACCGTAAAGCATCATATCAACTTGTGGAAATTGGGCATCCGATGACCCCTTTAAATATAAAATTTTGAAAATAGAAATATTAAATGATTTAAATAACTGAAGAGATTTTATAAATGAAACTAAATCTGCCAGGAGGTGGCGTCAAGTCATTGATTTAATCACTGAATCATATCATTCACTTGATTCGTTTGAACAGCTGATTCATTCAGGAATAAAGCACGTGACTGTCTTTATGAACGGGGAAACTGAATCATTGACTCACTAAATTCGTTTAAAAATGCACATTCATTTATAAACAAAACACCGCTGTGTTTGAATGAAGATGTGCAGCGGCTCAGTTGTGACTATTTTTGACAACAAAATAGAGAGAAATCAGGCAATAGTGTTATAGTCAGACAATTTAAGTCACTTAAACTTAACTTCTTGTTTATTTGGCTGGTGTATTAAATCAATATCTTATTTGCAAACTCCCTTAAAATCATTAAGTTGTCACTAATCTTAGTTCATCGCAATCTCACAAAGTTCCATTGTAATTAATGAAGCTCCCTACACTGCAGTCTCTTATTTAATTTGTTTATGAAAGGATTCGTGAGATATGTCTGTGATACATTACTCAATGTTGCAAAAACACACAGAAACCTTTGAAGCTCCCCTCAGCGCAAACACAGATATGCTGATCAGGTCAGTTGCACATGGTGCTTCTAAATATTTTTTCATAGTCGCACGCAGTAGTTTTCAGTCGCAAATGGGACAGAAATGGTCACACTGTAGAGCCCTGAATATGGCTTTAAAACATGATGATTAAAACCAGATGTTTTTTGGCAGAGTATCTGAGGTACGAGCTCTAAAGGCTCAGCTCTATTTAAAAAAAAAAAAAAATGGGGCGGGGAGCAGCAGCTCATTTGCATTTAAAGAGACGTGGACAAAAACAAGCGTGTTTCTGTTTCTACTTAAACTAAGCATTTCTAAAATGATGTAATAAATGATCTGTGGAGTATTTTGAGCTAAAACTTCACAGACGGACACATTCTTGGGACACTTGAGGTTTATATTACATTTTGTAAAAAGGGGCATAATAGGAAGTCAGTTGCTACTGTCAACTTGAGTGTAAGTAAATGATGACAGGCTTTTCATTTTTGGGTGAACTATCACTTTAAATATCCAGTATAGTCATCCATTGCATAACCTCCAGATACCTGTCAAAAAACATAAAGTCAGTCGCGGGACGTCTGCTTGCTCTCGTGAAATGTTGAGGAAGAGATGTCTAATATTATTTCCCCCCACTCACACGCAGAGTGTCATTATTAGAAACATTTGTTGTGAATTATGACTGTATATTTCCAGTCTGTTTTTTGCTGCTCTCTCTTTCAGAAGATCTTCTGTGTGTTGCGTGAGCTTCTGGTTTTCTCTACCCTGTTATTAGGGGGCCTGACCTCAAAAAAGCTGGCAGGGAGCAGCCAGATGAGAGCACAACATCAAATGCTCTCTGGCAGTGTGAATGCACATGGAAAAAAGATGGATATGAAATGTAAAGATGTTTGCCCTCTAAAATGCACAGATCTTTGCCGTTGTATATCTCAAGTAAGAGATTGCCCCATAAATACTCATCATCCTTCACTTTGGGTTGAAAATTTCCGTCGTGCTCTAATTTTTACCATCAGTGAAATTCCTTTATCTATCATTCTGTTGTCGCAGGGTGAAAAGGCAATGTTGAAGTTTAGTGATCTGGTGGCTCAATTTAATGAACATTATCCGATGAATTATTCCGGAGGACTGATTGGAATCTCTCATTTCTCTCCCCAAATCCTCAGTCACGTTTCTCTGTTTTTGCGGGGGTGCTTTAAAACTTAATTTTCTTCTCTTTTCTTGACTTCTAATCCAGATTATCTTCCTTTAAAAGTAGAAATGTTTCTGAAGTTCTGAAGAAAATATTGTTTCCTGTCAAAATGTTAATGTCTTTAATGTTAATGAAGATTTCAGTTCGGTTAGAATGTGTCTGATTAAAAGAGGATCTTTAGCATGAGAAGATGAGAAAATAACAACAAACATATCAAATGAGGGAATTTGAGAGAAGCAAGATATACGAGAAGTGTGGGGAAGTGCTCATCATTTAGAAGAAGCAGGTATGACAAGCAAGCAGTAAACAGTGTACTGAAGTGAGAAAAAACAGACACATTTGAGTGAGAGTGAAGGATTGCAGGTAGTTTACGAGGCCTGAAGGTCTGACGGTGTCACGAATGTGACGGAAAGCAGTGACAACTGCATTCATCACTGTCAGCTCACTGTCACCAGATCTACACGTCCACATGTGTTTACGCACTGCCCGCCGATGTTTCTTTCTTACTCTTCCTGTCCATTACTGTGTCTTGTGTTCTACAGTCAGATTCATTCTCAATTTTATCGTAATTGTCTTTCAAAACTTTTCATAGTTTTGCAAGAATCACATCCAATTTCTCTTTCATTCTGATGCAATCTTTTAAAGACTCCTGAAAAAAAAATTTATCCGTTTCCACTAAACATATTAAGCAGCACAGCTGTTTTCAACATTGATAATAAAAAGAGATGTTTCTTGAGCACCAAATCAGAATATTGGCCTGATTTCTGAAGGATCATGTGACACTGAAGACTGGAGTAATGATGCTGAAAATTCAGCTTTACCATCACAGGAAAAAATTACTTTTTAAAAATATTAAAATAGAAAACAGTTGGTTTAAATTGTAATATTGATAGTATTATTGGAATTATATGTATTAAAGGAATAGTTCACTCAAAAATGAAAATGACATCATCCTAGGTGTAAAAGACTTTTTCAGATGAATACAACTGGAGTTATATTTAAAAATGTCCTGCCTCTTCCAAGCTTTATAATGGCAGTGAATGGCTGTTGAGATTTTAAAGTCCAATAAAGTGCATGCATCCATCATAAAAAGCACTCCACACACAGCTCTGGTGGGTTACTAAAGGCCCTCTGAAGTGAATCGATGCATTTTAAGAAAAATATCCATCTTTAAAATGTAATAAATCAAACTTTAGCTTCCGCTAAATGTAGGGCTGGGAACCAAACTCTGTGCTTTTAAGGATACTGACCGAATTGCACCTGTACTACTGAGTACCGATTCACATTAAATCAGTTGGTACCAAATTTCAGTACCTTAGAACGCATTTGGGCGCATACGTTACAGAGAGACCCCTGCAACTCAAACACAACACACAGGGCAAACCGAAACATGGTTACATTTCTAGGACCATGAGGTTTCTGCAAAAATGCGGACAGGATCGCAGAGTCCATTCATAAATTTACTCTATAGCACCGAATGCCACGGAATATTAATTCGAATTGCGATATGAACTAGTGTCTGTGAATATTAAAACGCAGAAAGACAGTTTAAATATGAATCCTGCATGTTATGCTTGCCTCTGTATGTATGAATGGTGGAGACGCGGTTTTGTTTGCTACAAATACTGAATCACATGTGACGCTTGTGGTGATTTTAGGGCTCTGCGTCTCACTGTATGATGACATGAACGCATGAACTTCATTTCCAGATCTGCTGTGAGAGTCACTTAATGACAATTTTACCGTTTTATTTGAGAAAACTTCATTTCATTCACTTCAACTTCACTGTATCCACACAGAAACTTAATGGCAAAATAAAAATACGCTTGAAAATAAAACATAAAATATATTACTCTTGTATTACTTTTGTACAGTGTAATGTACGTCTTTGTATATTCCATTTTCTGTCAAATTTAAATAAAAAAATTAAATGATAAAAATAAATAATACAACCAGATTAACCACTTAATTGTATTTAAAAAATACAATTATTATTACAACTTTTTAAAAGCAATGTTCACACTATTTTTCTTAAAGGGGTTTAATTTTAATTTGATTAAAGAAAAAAAAAAAAGTTTAATACCTTCATTTGATTTGTCAGAAAAAAAAAAAAAATTGTAGGGCCCTATTGTTCAAAATGTTAAAATTGAGAGTTCTGGACTTATTTTAATTGTGAGTGTTGGACTTATAAATGTTTTTGTTATTACACAGAGAGTAAAATACCAAAAAAGGTACCGTTGGGTACCAGTACCGATACTGGTACCGTACCGATTCAACTGTAAACGGTATCCGACCCTAGCTAAATGTCGTACACGCTTTTACAAGAGGTGACGTAGAATGTAGGTGTAGCGTACGCTTCAGTGAGAATATGCTAGTCTCATGAGAACCAAGTTTTGTTTACAGCAATGGAAAACCAGTCTCCACTTGGTTTATATCGAAATCCTCTGACATTTTTCTTTACAAATCTTCATTTTTTTTCTAATTTGTGATGAGCGTTTTGTTTTGGTCTCTCCTCTTTGCTCCTGTGTTCGTCAAATCTCACCTTACACTTTGCCTATGTCCTACGTCTTCCACTAGAATTCCACTCTCTGGTAAACGTGTACGACTGTTAGTGGAACGTAGAGATTATGGTTTATGAAGTTTTAAATATGGATATTTTTCTTAAACGCATCAAATCACTTTTTATGAGTACTTTTTATGATGGACTGATGCACTTTTTTGGGCTTTAAAATCTTAACAGCCATTCACTGCCATTTATAAAGCTTGGAAGAGCCAGGACATTTTTTTTTTTAACATAACTCCAACTGTATTTGTCCGGAAGCACAAAGTCATATACACTTAGTATGGCTTAAAGGTGAATAAAATCATGGTGTAATTTTCATTTTTGGGTGAAATATCCCTTTAACAATAGAATTATTAAAATTTTTATTGTTGTTCTTACTCTGTTTATAAAAGGTCCCATGTTACTTCATTGTGGTGTTACTGTTGTTTTAGTCTAAAAATATGGTTACCATAGATTTCATAACAACGTTTAACTTTAGCTTGAGGGTGTTTTGTAGGCCTAGTGAACGGATGAACGCCTGTGCTCACCGCTGCTTCCTAGAGCGAATGATTCATCACAGAAAATCAGAAGAATTCTCACACTTCCTTTTCCTGAAATATCCCAGGAATGTAGAGTACAGGCCTGTCGCCATGGCAACAGAAGTGATTGGAGCGTGTGTGGTCAGGATGGACGGTAATACAGTGTGTGAGCGTGGGGGGGAGTCTGTGCTTTCATTCGCTAGGGTTAAACACAGGAAGAGAATACAGCTGAAGTTGTTTTTACGAGGTGATGATGTGTGTTTACAGATGCGGTTTTACAACGAAAGGTGACTTGTCCCAACAAATACACCCTGTTGCTTTGTACATTATCTCTTCTTTGCGTGTGGTTTTGCGGCTTTTATGGAATGTAAACAGCGCTTTTGTTTTATCCGGACCTTTCTTGAATACTGTAACTGTGTATAACAATTAACTTAATACTAAGTATCTTAACCGTCCGATTAGTGCTTTGACATACATTCCTTCCCAAATGGATTTTCTTGTCCTTCATCTTTTTTCATCCAAGATAATTTTTTCTCTCAGGCAGGGCAGAGATATAGGTCACTGTGCAAACATGATGCATTTGGCAGATATAAGCGGCTCATGTTGTTGTGACTCTAAAACTTTCAGCTGGTGTTGGGTCTGGATGAGTGATTTCATAGAGATAAAACACAGCCACACGCCAGGCGACGTTTGACCTCTTAATTTACTTTTAACGTCCAGCGCGTGTGCGAGCTCTGAACTGCTCCAGAAGCAAAAGAGGACTCATGACTAATGCCAGGATGAAGCATGTTTTAAAGCAGTGACCAGGGCACAGTGAGTCACGTTACTCCCTGACACACACCCTTCTGTAGGTCCAACTAAACTCAACTCTGCTCTTTTAGTTCAAGTCTTTAGTTGCAAGAACCTGTTGGGTGTTTTAATTAAATAGAAGTATACATGGAAAACCTGATACGTTTCTTTAACAAGAAGAAACATGCATGTAATGCAAGTCATATTGTTCCTCTGTTTTGTTTCTTCACACTGGATGATTCTGTTCAGGTGCCTTATTATGCTCAGCAGCAAGGCACAACGAGCTTCCTAACATGAGTCCTACAAAATGCAGTGTGTACATAAATGCATTTATTTGGCTTTAAAGAAGTGAAACTCTTTTTGTATAGTAGACACCTTGAGAGTATTTTGGTTGGCAGATTTGGTGTTTTTTTTTTTCTGCATTTATATTGAAAGAGGAACAGGCTGTTCTTGAATTTGCTTTCTCCACTTCCTCTATTTAATTTCAGAGCTAGACAACACCCTTTGCAATGCAGCATCAACACAATGATTCATTCATCATGCTTTATTTTTTTACACCGTGTATTATAGTGTTGTGACGCCTATTGTGTCATTCAAAACAACCGTTTTTTCTTTTGTTTTAATTTTGTTTCAATTAGATTTTTAATGTAGAATATTAATATTTACTGATTATTGTCCATATAAGGCTTAAAGGCGTAGTTCACCTAAACATGAAAATTACCCCGTGATTTACTCACAATCAAGCCATTCTAGGTGTACAGTAGTCAACATTTAAAGTAGATCAAAAAACAAGTTCATCAAAGTTGTCCTAACACAAGAACAGGTATTGTTTTTGGTTTTAGGACAACTTTGGTGAAATGTTTTGATACATTTCATATGTTGACTACTGTATATGGCTTTATTATTTCAGACAAATACAATTGGAGTTGTATTAAAAAAATGTCCTGCCTCTTACAAGCTTCATAATGGCAGTGAATGGCTGTTGAGATTTTGAAGTCCAAAAAAGTGCATTCATCCATCATAAAAAGTAGGGCTGTCCTCGACTAAAGATTTTTCTGGATGACTAGTAGTCATTTATTTTAAGCATTAGTCGACTGATAATAATAAGCCTTTAATTGCCTTCAAATTCACAGAGACCGAGACAGCAGAAAGCGCACCCTGTTTGCTTTCATTATTTTACAAAAGCACAACATTTGTTGTTATTGTAAGTGCGCACAAATAGACGTAGAGTCTTTGCAGATTTGAAAGATGTATTACTCTTATCTGTATGACCAAAAATGACAGAGTATTTTAAGTGCAAGTGATCGCACCTGCGCCTCCATCTGTCATGCAGTGAACGTGCTACTATTCAACTTCCACACTCCACACAGACACTTTAATAGTGCACATTTTTCGGTTAACATTACATTGAGTGACCATGTAAAGTTTCTACTACTTACATATTTTAGATGAGGCATATTTGAGCTTGATGAATGATAGGTGAGTGTTTGGATGTCCTGCCCAATGTATTACCACCTAGACCAGCCATTAACAATCTGTCCATCACTGCATGACTTCGCTACTTCCTGTGGATTTTTGTTTTGTGCAACTTTTTGTTTGTGCAGCTATTGATATGTTATACTGTTATACTTTAATTAGTTGAATGATATATGTGAAAACAGTTTTCACTGTCCAATAGTGTAGGTCTTTTCATTTCTAAAGGCCTTCTGTTGTTCATTGTGGGCTGGCTTGAGGGAGGAGGCCTGAGGCAAGACTCAAGCTAATCATTTTCTAAGCAGCTTCTGTGTAATCCTCTAGCGCGAGCAGTCGTTTCAGCTCCATCAACAGAGTCTGCGATTTCTTCATTTGTTTCTTGATAAATTTAGGATTTGTTTTGACTGCACTTAAGTTTTCTCTCTGTTTTTTTTTTTTTCTTTCTTTTAAACCATGTGTGGTTTGTGAGTCAGAAAGAGAGAGTTTCTTTAAGTGATGCTTTAAATACTTCAGCGCTTAGTGATTTTCGTGTTTTTAGCTTGAAAGAAACCCTGCTGTGGGAAAAAACTGCTAAATCAACTTATTGGGAGGTGACGTCCACCCCTCTCAGTTCAAACTCACTCTGTTGAGTATTAAGATTAGCTGGACAAAGCCTATTCCCTTCTAAATCCGGCAGAGACGACTGTTAGCTCGGGTTTATGTACGCTAGGTCTTCACGGAGAGTGAAACTATCGCTAACTACATATTGAGGAACGTTGAAGCGAGCGCTTCATGCTTGTCATGTTTACAAGACGTGTTCAGGAGTCCCAGTGAGTCTTTAGAGTTGGAAGTGGCAGAAGTTGTAGTCATGTACCTGCACTGCGGTGTTGTTGAGGATACGGATTCACTGTCCAGCTGGTGGAACGGGAATGTGGCGTCACTTTTGGACAACCACAGGTGGCAGTACGCACAGACGGGCAACACGCTGATTCAGCTGCCAGGTAAAGCTTTGACGCTCATGGGCACATCTGATACCAACCCACCATCTGTGGATAACACCCTTCGTTGGTGAAATAAGGGGTGTGAGGGGTTGAAACTGCTCATGTTATTAGCCTAGCAGAATGACTAGCAGTTTTTGGGGAGGCTGTAGATGGGTTGTGCCTTGTTTTATATAGGAATAAAATGTAAAACGTTTTGATACAAATGTTGTGTAAGTTTTGCCAGTCAATGCAGATGTGGCAAATGTGCAGTTTAGGGATAAAAAACACATTTTGAATTTAAATTTTAATATAATTAGATTCATATTTTGTTGACAGTATTTGTGGCAAGTCTGAAATGATTTTACAGTTGAGGTCAAAAGTTTACCTACACCTTGCAGAATCTGCAAACTTGTTCTTCAGAAAACTTCAGCATTTCTGTGAATTTGAATCCTTTCCAGCAATGACTGTATGATTTTGAGATCCATCTTTTCACACTGAGGACAACTGAGAGACTCATATGCAACTATTACAGAAGGTTCAAATGCTCACTGATGCTCCAAAAGGAAAAACTATGCATAAAGAGCCGGGGGGTGAAAACTTTTGAACAGAATGAAAATGTGTGCATTTTTCCTGTTTTACCTGAATATCATGTTTTTTTTTTCTTTTAGTACTGCCCTTCAGAAGCTACAGAAGATACTTACATGTTTCCCAGAAGATAAAATTAGTTACATTTTACCCTGATCTTCAAATTCAAAATATGTTCACCCCTGGCTCTTAATGCATCATGTTTCCTTCTGAAGCATCAGTGAGCGTTTGACCCTTCTGTAATAGTTGCGAGTCCCTCAGTTGTCCTCAGTGTGAAAAGATGGATCTCAGAATCTGTGGGACCTGAAGGATTTTTCTGAAGAACAGCGGGCAGTTTTACTGTTCAGGACAAACAAGGAACTCATGAACAATTATCACTAAACATTCAGGTGAGAATCAAGCGTTATGTAAACTTTTGAACAGGGTAATTTTTATAAATTAAACCTTTTTTTTTTTTTTTTTTTTTTTCTCTTGTGGACTATATGTAAATGTCTTTCATCTTATTCAGGTCAGTACTAATTAAAAAATAACATGCATTTTGTATGATCCCTCTTATTTTAGTCAAATAATTAACATTTAGCAGATTCTGCAAGGTGTATGTTATCTTTTGACCTCAACTGTACATGGCAAAATAAACTGTCACATTTCATACAGGTGTGTAGTGTTATTTTCTCACTTCTGCTTTGCACCTGAATAATTATGAGATGCTGCTTCTGTTGTAATTATATAAACTATATAGGGACGATTTAGGGACAAATGACTGATTAGTGAAGAATAATGGCATCTTCACTCCTCCACATTTGAGGTTGCTTTCCTGATGTGTCCGTACAGGATAATTGTCTGTAGTCCCGCAGTGATTTTAACTGCTTAGCTCTTTATTTTTAGCCTCATTTTTCTCTCTCTCGCTCATGTAAATATCCCCTTTCGTTGTTCTCGGCACAGTATGGAGGGAGAAAAGCTGTCATCTCCTTTTTCAACTAGTCATCCAACAACCAGCTAGTCTATTGGTTCCCAGTCCCATTTTGGATGTGTCCCCAATCAAACACATTTATCTGGATCAGTGAGGTGTTTACTGATGTTTTCTTCCTAAATGTACACATATGTGTCAGTGTTTGTGGTCACCGTATTCCTGACAGTAGGAAGCTGGTTTGGATGTTCCTGCGCTTGCATTTCCAATGACCTTTGTGTGTGGTTTCTGTGATTGGATCGCAAAACTAAAAACATTTGTTCTTTTTCTGGTTTTGCTAAGAAAAATTCAGCAAGTTCTAGTTGAGGTATTATTTATGTCCGTAGCACAAGCAGTGTAGGAATAACTTTGCCTTTTATTCTAAGCTTGCTGTATATAGAGAATGGAAAGTTCATACATGAGATTGAAAAGGTGTGAGATGTGCAGACACAAGAAAAGAAGGGGAGAAGAGAAAAAAGGACAGACAGACTGATGGAGAGGGAGGACAGAAATAGAAAGGCTGTGTCTTGAGGGTGCGACTCCCCTCTGTTTCTGTTTCTCTGTTGAAGTGGAGAGAGCCGAGCTCCACATTGGACCTCTATGGGGGTCCTGCTAAATTTAGGCAGACCAGAAACAGACAACACAGGAACAATCAAGCGTAATGGTAAAGTGGTCAAAATTTAGAAAAATAGATGTTTCTAGATAAAGTCTGCATTTATTATACAGTAAAAACAGTAATACTGTAAAATTAAACATTTTAAAGAACAGTAATTTTAATTTTTCTGGATTCCATTTTTTGTTTTGTTTAAATTTTTCTAGACCCTGTTGTAATGGTTAAATTAGAAAATATTAATCAAAAAGCATGTCTGATTAACTGAAATAATGAAAATTACACAATTTAATGACAATATTTTACAAAAATGTAACAAATTAATTAAGGCCCTATGTTTTTTGTTTTTTTCTTCCTAAAGTTGTTTTTTGTTTTTTTTTCCAACCAAATTCTTAATTCCATTAATTTTCTGGAATTATTTATATTTATAGTATATGTAGTTATAAAGATTTTGTTTGTATATATGATGCTAGTTTTTCTCGAGAGAAATGGTAAAATGCAAATTCTGTGACATTCCACGTTATACAGTATATAACATTTTTATGACTGGATTACATGATTCCGTCCGCATTTTCTGCATTGCGGGTATCATAGGGCCTTACAATCAGTTTATCTCTTCACGTTGTTGCTCCAAATGTCATATCTATAGCCATAAGTTATAGGCAACTGTGTGATTTAAGAGTCACAAGGATCCACCTCTTTGTGAGGATGATGGGAATGAAGAGTAACCAGTGAAAATAAACCTGTTGGGTGATTTATGTGTGTAGATGATGAGTTGTGGAAGCTTTTTAGTACTCTAGTGCCGTTATACTGTTATATTGTGCTGTTTAGTCTAAGTGAACGTGTGTGTGTGTGTGTGTGTCTCAGTCAGTGTCTTGAACTTTGAGCCGGTCCTGTACTCCACATACTGCGACGTGGCATTTTCCCTTTTACCAGTCTGCTCTGCTTCACTGTCCTGGGGAACAGAGGCTGGAAGTGCTCCTCACCCTTGATCGCATTACAGTAGGGAAAAACAGGCTTTGTGTTCACGCTAACAGACTCTCCCTTCACGCTTCACACACAGCATTGACTGTAATGCAGCAGTTGAAGTGACCTTTTCATTCAGTTTGTCAACTGTAAGTACACTTCAGTCCTGCCATTTCATGTTACCCTGTTTGGCAACGTACTTCATGACGTTAACAGTGTCAACATGATTGGCCCAGTGAGAAGAGCTTGAGCTCTGATGAGCTCTGTTTTGGGAAGAAAAGAAATTGTTAAATGAAGTCGTTATTTTTGCTTTCTTTGCGCTCAAAAAGTTTTCTCATAGCTTCATAAAATTCCCTATTTTATAGGTATTTATATTTATTTTATAACTATTTTAACAATGTACTTACTACCTTTCTGGGTCTTGAACTTGGTAGTTGCCTTGCTGTCTATACAGGGTCAGAAAGCTCTCGGGTTTCATCAAAAATATCTTAATTTGTGTACCAAAGATGAACGAAGGTCTAACGACATGAGGGTGAGTAATTAATGACAGAATTTTCATTTTTGGGTGAACTATCCTGAGTCATTCTATAATTGTGGGTACATTTCATGTCCGTAAAGTATATTTTTAATATATTTTCATTAATATAAAGCCCTAATGCTTAATTTTCTAGTACACAATTATGTCTTTCCCAATCATGCTACTATATTTTGAAAAAGCCATATCTTTTGTTCAAAAATGATGTTCATATCACATACAACTTTTTGGTATTTAGCTGTCCGATTTTGTGAAGTTGCTCATTATACTCTGCATTTAAGCATTGAAAATTACCTTAAAATATAATTTAATTTAATAGTTTTGCCTTCAGTTAGATTAGGTTATCAAGACAGGTTATATGGGTGTGCGGTTCAAAAATAAGTGTTTTATTTGTGTCCGAAAAACCATTGTCAACTAAGTTGACAACTAGAAAACCCCTCCTCAACAAGGAATGGTTTGTCCCATTCTCACATAAATTGCACAGTATGATGATATTTCCTCTAGGAGCAGATGGATGAAACATTAGAAGATGTTCTCTTTCTTTCCCCTAATATTGTTTAAATTTAGCAAACCTGTGTCAAGAGTGGATTAATTGACTGTCAGCAGTGTTACACAAGTATTATTTCTACAAATTTTAACAATGCAATTGAACTAAAACTTGTTTTGTTCATGAAAATAAATTTCTAAACATACCATATGCTCACTAGCTATAGGCTTCCATGTTGAATACAGGCCCAAAACACTAAAAATGTCAACTAAGTTACCTGTCAACTGTGTTACCCGGTAAAGGTAACATGGTGGACAGTAGCAAACATAGATGGTATGCACATATTCCTACAGATCACCTTTATTTATATAGCACTTTATACAATATAGATTGTTTCAAAGCAGCTATGTAAGGTCATGTTTGGGTTTTTGGGAAAAAGGAAAACTTTTTTCTTCACGTTGTCAAATTCTAAATGTACCCCTAATTATAAAATGACTCTCCCTTTAAATACAAACCCACCTGTCCATAGCTGGTTAGGACGTTTGTTGTTTTAACGCTTCATGTTCCAGCTAGTTAGGACATGGTGTAAAGCTCCTAGTAACCCTTGGTCATCTGCCTTTTGAATCCCTTACATTCCCAGTGCTCCACCAGTGACTTGTCGGTTACAAATTCACCAGCTCAAGTGTTAACCCGGTTCTGCAGCTGTTCACAGGGTGATGGGTCAGGTCACATGGGTTGTCGTCTTGATATCTCAATCCTCTGGAGCACCTCAGGTTAATAGGCTAATTGCTGAGATTCAGACGCAAGCTACACCCCAATAAGAAGCCAGGTCGGCGGCGCTGAAGTGATTTGATCTGACCCGACTGTTGTGAGGTTACAGGGTGGAAATGTAAAACCTTCTCTGATGTCTATATCTGCCTGTTTTAAACATGACTACATACATCCAGTTCCTATAGTTTGTGGTTTAAGATTAGCATCTAGCAAAACTAAATACTATATCAGTGATGGGTGTTATGCACTACAACAGGCCCAAATGTATTATTTCTAAATGCATAGACGCAAAATAGGAATTGAATCTGTAGCAGGCCGTTTAACATCAGCTCAGTCCATTGCAGCTGCTAAATTGTTCAAGATTCATTTGTCTTTTGTTCGTTCAGCAGGACTAGTCGGAAATGAACAAATGAGCGACTCATTAGTTGTGTGAGGCTGGCGTGGGACGGGAGGTTCATTAATGTGCTCAGTAATGTGGCCAGCAGAATGAGAGATGCGATTAG